>JASCZW010003976.1:0-95483 GCA_034211315.2 Aedes japonicus
TAGCGTTGGCGCTGATGGTATCGTGACCAAGCTTTCATAGCTTTGCGAGATGAGGTACATCAAGGTATGGTCTGAACAGTTGGCATCCTTGAGCCGCCGGCTACGCTTTGTTCTTCGTTTTGGGTGAAGGGTGAGCTGTTGAATCAATATGTAGACGGCAAGACGAACAAATACGAAAATCCTTGGTGTTGAGTGTGGATACCAGCTGGAAAATTCAATTGGTTTGGAGTTTTGGATGATACCATCCGTGAGATATCGCAGCTCTTTTGAACACTGAATGTCTTTTGGATGGGCGAATACATCTTATCTGTGCTCATGTTTGTAATCTTGTAACATAAAAATATTTTCCAATTGTTAGTTTTTGTACGAAAATATCACAAAACATATAATTAAAATGTGTATTTAAAACTTACCTTTGCACCAAAACGTGTTACGCTCGCGTACTGGATATTATGTTATCAAACAACACTGGATCTCGTTCAAAAACACAGGATTATGAACTGAAATTACCATAATCACTATGCTACTAGCAACCTTTCTGCATTTACTGTTTGGGCAGATACTGGATTAATTCAGAACCGAGTCAGACTTATTATTATACAGCTCACGGGTAGAAATCATAGAATACTGGGTAAAGACCTGTTGGAAAACAGGTTATGGCCAGCGTGACCATGGTGGACTGGTTCCAACAAAGACCATGTTTACAATCACCGACTGTACGTAGTACAGCTAACTGACATCCTAATTACCTGTATCTAATAACAATTGTTAGCACGTTTTCAGCACAACGCGCAAAAATCGCCTAGAAGAAATCATTGTTCCTGATAGTGGGATTTTGTAGCGATGTTTTCAAAATACTTTTAAGGCAGAGAGAATTTCACTCGAATCTTTTAAGCTGTCGCATTGTAACATTTTAGCTTCAACATTTTCCAATCTTTTTCGAAAAAAATACTTTTAAAACTGAATAAACACGGAGTACACATCTGAAAAAGGGCAAAACTTATTAAGTTATCAAAAAAATCAATATTAAATCAGTAATATCTTCTAAACGGTGCATCTTAGAAAAAATGTTACCGAAGTACTTTTTGCTTGCAAATTTGATGTACTTAAAATTAGAGTGACAAACTTTTTTGACTTTTCTTTTTGAGCTTTGTTGAATTTTGTAAATTTTTTTCATTGTAACCTATTTTTTCTAAGAACAACTTACTATGCACTAAGATAGAATTTTAGGTCAGCTATAACATAAGAAATAATTAAAGAATTATTGATATTTTTAGTTCAAAACACACAAAAACCAAACTTTTTTTTTACCGTGCATATTTTTCTCCATATAGCACCACCGGTTGTCTAAAACTTCGCCGAAGACACCAAACCAATCGGACATACCGTTTCCGAGATACAATTTTTGAGAGATATCATGTGCATTTTTCATAGGCCTTCTCATAAGTAAGGCTCAAAATGGTCAAAATGGCGGACCAAGTATGCAAAACGGCGTTTTTCTTCCCCAAAAACTTGTATGCAGGTTTCATGCAAATAAAAAAAATACAAAAAATAAAAAACTGGAAAAATTTTCCACTTGTTCGTGGAATCGCTCTTAACAAAGCTGGATGGCTTTGGCAATGTTACTTGGGAACACCATATCACTCTTCAAATGTAAACAATCTTTGTGATACTTTTTAAAGTGTTACTCAGAACCTTATCTGAACTTCAAAAAGTAGGAAAGTAGTTCAACATAGATTTGTTGTGAACTATTGCGCTGATTAAAAGTACGGTTAGTATATTGATTGAACTTTGTGTTAGAGATTTTTGAAATTCAAAACAAGTTCTCAACTAACAACATATGAACTTGAAGGTTCCGTTTGAATAGCAACAAGAAACTTTTCTTGAACTTTAAAGTTGATTTATGATGTTAATGACACTCTAAAAAATTAAGTTCTGCCGGTACGTGAAGTGTCTTGTTATTAAGCAAAAAGTATCATGAAACTTAATTTCAACTAAATGTGAACTTCGACTTCTTATCTCAAGTAAAACTCGAACTTTTGGTTGCTCGGGTGTTTTCGTTGCGCCGCGTGTAATTTCGTGAAAATGTGCATTTGAGACTTTACAACAGCCACGCGATGTATCATGTTCAAGGAATCCGTCAATATCTGTTGCGAAAACTGTGTCAGAAATCACATCTTTGCGATGGATAAAACTTGTATTGACCTCTTTAGTCATAGCTAAAAAGGAACTAAATCGATTTTGTTAGTTGCATTGTTTTCCCAAGTTCTTCAAAGCTTTTTCGTTGTTTCTGTCAGTAAGAACTTCGATTGAGGCCCTTTTAATAAGAAATTCTCGCATGAAGTGGATCATTTGACAGCACTTCACGTGTGTTAGGTAGCATGCATATAACCAAGACAAAATGAAAGGTTAGTTAGTTATTCTTCCATGAGAATATTGACAACAAGACTTACCATAACGTTGGACATAGAATGCTCTTTGAATGATTGCACCCGCACACTAGCGTTGATGTGTATGCACATCAACACTGAACACATATACACTGAAAAAATCTTTCACATAGCTACTAATGGAAACACAAGTAGATATTTTCCAGTACCATAGTAAGTGACTTTTACATGAATATAACATAGAAAAAGAAATTCTACTTGACTAATCAATTACATTTCACTGGACACAAAAGATTCACTTGATTTTGCAAAGCTTCTTCCACTTCCTGGATCACATAAAAGCTAAGTGAATTTCTAGTGGATATTTTCCACTGATCATGTGTTTATTTTATTATTTATTTTGGATGATACAGTATGTGAGCAGTGCTTCCAAATTCAACAGGGATGGAAAATATTATTAAATGTGGAATTTTATTTCTCGGTAAATATTGAAAAAAATCTGCAACTAGAGGTATGTTATAATTTATTTAATCTATGGAAAAAATAAAATAGTTCAACTTTAGGCGATTTGTAGCACTCCCACAAAAAGGTGATATTGAAGTACTGTCAAAGCCCATTTCATTCGAATAAGAGTCATAATAAAATAGTTTGGCAACATCAAGCGTTTACGTCGATTGTAAGCACGGTTCAGAATAGGTGCAAGCGTATTTAAATTATTGTGAAAATTAATCCCAAAGTTTTCTAGTATTTTACCATGTATTTGTAGATTTTCGTGCGGCCTAGTGTAATAAGTGAAGTGTGATTTTTATTGTTTGTGCAATTAAGCAACCAATATGTTTGAGGATATAGTGCAATTAAAGAGAAAACTTGGAGTCTGGCCCGATATTTTCCCTAGTATGGTTAGATCAATACGATGAATTTGTAGTGCAAAGGTAAGAAATTGTGTTGAAAATCTGACTGCTCATTATTTTTACGAAATTTAAGTCTCCGAAACGTTTTTGTAGCTTTTAATTATATTCAAGACCTAATTTTATTTGCCAGAATTGTATATTCTTGATCACTGCGGCCATTTATTGGAGAAACTAAACATCTTTTATTTTTTTATAAGTACTATGATGAACATAGGTTCCGCTTCCCTAGGCGACCCTATATCGAACTCTATAACTACTAATAATCATCGATTCACTCCCGACAAAGCGGAAAAACACTCAAACTTCAAAATTTGTCGGATGTCACAATACTACCACTAATAAACAAAACTAAGCTGATGCATCATATGTAGCTCTTCTTCCGGGTGCGGGGACGAAACACACAAAAAAAAAACAAAAAACGTAAACATATTACCGACACTCACACATTTCGGGAGGGAATCGATTGTATTCACTACCTCGTTCCCAAAGAGCGGAGATTTTATGATTTCACTGTTAAATTAAGTGAAATTACCAACTATTATTTGATTATTTTATTTCGCGAAAACTACGTAGCAAAAACAAAACCCGTCAGTTGCAAGCACGGCTTGCTGCGATCTTCGGTGCAACGATATGTTTGCATTTGGTCTAAAAACATAAATCCAAACTACGATTTTGACCACCGTTGAAGATGCCCTTAGTAATAAATATTAATCAGTATAACAACAGCCCAATTTTACAGTTAGAGCCTCCAGTTCGAACATCTCACCTGGCAATCTGTCCATCAATCTTCTCATCATCCTTTTCGGAACCGAACGCATTTTAACGGTGTCACATCCTTCCGAGGTGACACCCATCCCATTCTGCGCTCACCCGTTAGTATAACGGAAACTGTACAGTTTACTTTACCATTTGCAACCGATCGGTTTCTGCCGGATGGGAACTGCAATACAGTTGTCAACAGGCGAACGTAAACACAACTCATCCACCTACGCGTCGCACTTCCTAGGTTTATCATAGCACAAAATGACAAAGAGTTCCATTGAAGCACAGTTATAATTGTGAGAGCATAGCGGTTCTAAATCGATTTCCAATATTTGCATTCGAATAGGAGCGGCGGCGGTGGGCGGTGTAATTCCGGAACACGCCAACAGTGCCGCTATGTTTGATCAAATCAACACCTGTCCCGTCGGTGGTGGTGTGACAATCACCCTACGAGGGGGTGTCCGCTTTCAACCTAAGATTAGAGCAAATTCCGGATCTATTTAGTTGCCAGTAGGAGGAGAAGGTAATCAAAAATCTATCAGCTGCTCAAATAGCATGGCACGGGTCTCGGGACATGTGCGTTCCGAGTGCGTCGTGGATGAGGGTGAAATTTTAATGAAATCCAAATGGAAAGGTGCAACCTTGGGTCTATTGGAACTGCAATCCGACAAACGGTTCTCTGTTGTTCGGCGAGAGCACGCGTTACGACGAGGGAGGTTATGATTTGCCATGAAATTGTTGCATAATGGAAATTTTGTTCTGCTAGTGAGTGAGCATGTGTGGCTATGATGGCCTAGGACGGGATTTGAATGCATTTGGTATTCAGATTAGGATCACTCGGGTCGGAAAACAACGGAGAGAAGCGGAGAGCAAATATGGTTCTGTCGGAACGTAAGACAAAGAGTGAGAATTTTCTTCAGGGACTGGGGGATTAGGATAAGATGCTGCTGCAAAGATGAAGGTGATCTTTCTTCGATTTCAATTGAGCGTGAAAGGTGTGCGATCGGTAATTTTACGCCTGTCAGGAATCAGACAAAACTAGAATATTTTATACTCTCCTTATTCAAGGGTTTATGTTTTATCCTGAATTGCAATATTCAATGCTGAAAGTTTGGTAATTTCGAGGACACAATCTCGAGCTACCCTGCATGCAACGGGATGTCAAAAATTTGTCGACTTTGCACATTAACCAATTAACACGGCGATGCCTTCCTGTTTCGCAAAAGTAAAGCCTTCAGGCTCTTTCGAACCCGGTTCTCTTAGCATTGCTAGAACTGAAAAAAAACGCGGCCCCTCAGTACAGCTTTCGCACATTATTCAGGAAATTTGGCCACCATTAGCTTTCGGAGGAGCATCGACTGTCCCTTCAACGCAAGGATTCTCGTTCGGAGAAGCAAAACCAGAACGAACTCATTAGACAATTTGCATATTTTATCTCGTCCTGTGACGCGGCAACTCAAATGACCTGGCTCTTCCTCTCTCTCTCTCTCTCTCTCTCACACAGAGGTCCGGTCCGGTGTGAAATGATTGCATAATTGGATACGGACACAACGGATCTTTCCCCAGCGAATTCGGCAGATGATCTTTCACTTCCGTGCCGTTTGACAGCGCGGGATGGACTCGAACAAACGAATGGCCTTCGGGGGCTTTTTCCAGCGTGATGACTTTGACCTCGTTCGCTCTGCTGCGTAAGTTTCTTCAGGGAAATGAAACGGCCTACTACGTATCTTCGGGTTTCAATCGAAAACAGGAAATTTGACCTCTCGCGGGGGGAAAAAAAGGGACCCAACTCCTTCGCACTGACATTGACCATCACAAGCGGCGATTCCGAGCTTCTCACGTTGAACTTAATAAATCGGAACTGGTTTTCGGTTCGCGGGCAATTTGTAATGTTCTTGTTTCCCTTCTGGGAAGTCGTGATTGTGCGATGAGCCTCCAACTTGAGGCCGCTCGCCAGTTGGGATAATGATAAGTGAAAATATAAATGGATTTCGTGTTTTCGCCGTTTTATCGACTGCGGTGGAGGGTTGATAAATGATATCCGGAACATTCGTTTGCATTATTTATTGTGTTTGATCTACCTTGGAGGTATGGACGTTTGAAATGGAAGTACGCATAATGAAAGTTGAATTTTCTGAACGATGCTGAAGTGAATCGAACGCAAAACGCTTGTTTATGTCAAAACACTTTTTGAATTCATTTGGGGATGGAACTGTGCCTTTACGGGATTGAAGATGGTTTCAGCATATCTCTGATAATTACAATATCTGTTTGTAACTTTTGCGAGTGAACGGTTCAATTGCCAATTAAATCAAACAATTTTAAACCAATCATTTACCACATCTCGAGGCTGTAAGTGACATTAACATCTAAAGCTTGCTTCAGATAGAATTGGAACAAAAACAATTGCCTGTATTTCAGTTATTTATTATTGAATTCATGATCTTTTTTTATACAACTGTAGCGTTTTCTTCATGCTTTTAAGAACAAATAAGGATAAAATTATTCGTCACGGTTTCGAAGGAATTCTCGAATTTTTCCTGTAACACGGCTCATCAGGCAGCGCACACCTTCTTCGTCCATCGTTTTAGCTATCTTATTCCACCAGGTCTTCATCTGATTGATGTCTTTGACAACCTTTCCCTTTGCCTTGAGTCTCCTCTTCATGATTGCCCAGTATTTCTCAATAGGGCGGAACTGGGGGCAGTTGGGTGGGTTAAGGTTTTTCGGAACAACCTGGACCCCTTTCTCTGCATGCCATTCTTGAACGACTTTGCTGTAATGACAGCTTGCCAAATCTGGCCAAAACATTACGGGATGGTCGAGAGATCGAATGAACGGCAAAATTCGTTTTTGGAGACAGTCTTTTTGGTATAGTTCCGACGTCATTGTCTTATTTGTAACGAAAACTTTCGTTTTTTTGCCACAGCTGCAAATGCCCTGCCAAAACATGAATTTTCGTGCAAATTTGTCGGCAACAACAAATTTAAATTTGGCTGGAACATCCCCCCGAGCCGTTGCCAAGTAAAATTTTTGACCTGGGATCTGCCCGAAGTCAGCCTTGACATAGGTTTCATCGTCCACCAGAAGACACCCGTTGAACTTGGTCAGCACCTGGTCGTATAGCTTCCGAGCACGGATTTTGGCCACACTATTCTGTTTTATGGTCCGATTTGGCTGTTTGCTAGCTCGATACGACTTGATTCCTTCCCGGAGTCCTCACGGTACTATGGGCAGCACCGAATTTTCTGGCCAAATCACGGTCCGACAGATTGGGATACCTCTTAATCGTCTTCAACATCTTACCACGCAGTTTCCGGTCGACAGTTCCACTCCGACGATTGGCTTGAGGCTTCCGAATCGTCGTCAATGTTTTCTTATACCGTTTGATAACGCGCCATACGGTATTTCTGGGCAATTTCAGCTGTTTAGCTAGCCTAGATGCAGACCACAATGGATTTTCCAAATAACTGTGCACAATTTTTTCCCTTCTTTCGGCTTCCATGTTGATTGTTTACAAAGTACAGTCGATTTACGGAATGTCAAAAATACATACGTGAAGCTGACAAAATTCCCGACACGTGGGCGCCAAGAACTTCCAAATCCGTCCACCAGAAGCGCCACAATATGAGCAAAAGTTTGTTCCAATTCTAAATGAAGCAAGCCTTATAAACTTAATATTTTTCCCATTCATTATTTTTGTAGAATCCTGATGGACCGTTACTCTGCAACACGACAATATCTTTCATACCGTTGTATTATTTCCCGGTATCGATCACAAAGCATTTCATTTTTTATATACGAAGTTTTATACACGCATGTAATAAATAGCATTTCAAACCAATTTATTTGAATTCTCAATGAGCAATTAGAATGTCAATTGGTTTTTGTATGTTTCATGAAAGTGTTTTCTAGAGCACTGCAAAGTCTATTTGATTATGTCATGGGATTTTTCAAAACGACATAGTTTTATTTGATTGATAGTTCTCAGCAGCACTTGAAGATATAAGGCGTCATATGGCTCCGACTACAATGAGTGTATTCTTGATTCTTTTTTTCCAGCCATTGTTTCGAAACTTTCTTAAAAAATGATCATTGGTAGTCTAAAAAACAACAACAAGTCACAGCCCCATTGGATTGCTAGAAATGATGACTAAGTGTAAGCCATTTTAATTGTACAATGCAATATTTCGAATCAATATAATTTGTAATTTGTTTATTTATTTATAACGATAACTTGTTACACTGAAAATTTATTTTCGTAAATAAGCTTTCACTCGTTTCGTAAACATAGATTTTGTACATAGAACAAATGTCTCGTAAATCGTATGAAACATTCATATTGCTTGTCATCGGACAAAATGCTATCATTACACCTCTTTTGTACAATGCAAAAAATTGATTTCGTGAAGACCAGCCAATCGCTGCTTCTCTTCGATCGTACTCATTAATGTTGACGTTCCTGCTGGGATAACGGGAATCATTAATTTATCCCAAAACAGAAATTAAGGCGCTGTCGAGAGTTCGAACCTCATGCACAATCATCAATTAGCTTCTCACAAGTCAACATGGTTTAGTGAGATCAACCACGGACTCAATAACAGCTCTTCCTATAAATATAAGATCGAGCCTCATGTCAGAAATATTAAAAAGTAAATCTAGGAACACCCATCTCCTCGTGGTTGCGCTTTTTTTTTCAATTATATTTTGAGCCGATAAAGTAGATCTGTCAGTTTCATGCAACCACCAGAGAGACGTTTCTTTTTTATGGGTAACAAATTACTCGTAGCTCTTTGTATTGTTTTCGTAGAATGAACAAATGTTCTTTCTGTGTCCACAAATGCTTCGTGCGTTCGACAGTTGCATGTGTGGCATTAAATACGAAGGGAGCTTTTTAAAATGTACAAATCAACTTCGTTGCAGAAAACAACGAATAGATTCGTTAGTCTTACCTTCGATTTCGTTATATAAACGAAAATTAATTTTCAGTGTAGTATACACCTTATATCAAGTCAAGGAAAAAAATGCTATTTGGAATAATACATTTTTGAATGGACTAACAACTAAACAGAACTACGGATCAATGTGACAGAGAAAAAACTATAAAGTACAGCCCAATGGGGTTGTACGCATAGTTGACGTAGGACTACGCAACAATGTGCAATCTAGATTGCATGATTGTTTAAAGAGTGGCCGGTCTAAATTGGGTTCGGTCCAAATTTAATTCCCATACACTAAACGTTCGCAATACAACCTTAAATTTTTTATATAGCCTGTCTTGATATCTAAATTCATACATCTTGCTTTCGCTGGAAACAATATGTTTGATATATCATATCAAACACTCTATATCACGTTATATTCCTTGTAGTGCGAATAGGTTATTAGTCATTTGGGACACTTTTACCCAAGAGGCTGGTTTCATTCACCTCCAATTGCATACGGTTTCTACTAGGAGTATGTGAGTTATTACTATAGTTATTATACATTACCCGGAAATCCAGCACTCAGCACTCCCAAAGACATGTCAACTTTCTTTTCCAGTTGTTTTGTTGGCCCTGAAAAGGGCCATTTTGGGTCCAAGGGAACGAATACTGCCAGCACTTCATTTCGTCATGAAGCTGGCCCGGCACCAGGATCGAACGGCGGTTTGAATTTCCAGAGACGTCCGAACCTTCCGCAAATTGATTTGAGTCGAAGCTGTTCATAATGCTTGTCGCTTCAGAGGAAACGACTAAATCGGGTCAAAATGCTTCAGCACCCGGTAGATGTAGTGCTATTCGGTTTCTTCTTGCGAACCTTGCTGCTGGAACTGTTTGCCTTCCGGGATGGTGGAGCGAGAATGCACCATAAGAGCATATCTTGTTGATATGATCGACTATCTGGAATCATTATCCTTATTGCGCTGTAGATGGTAGGGTCTGTTTGGGAATTTAAAGTCTATTGTTGCCGATAGATGTCTAGGTTGAAATAGTGCTAATGATACTTTAGACCAGCATTAGGAAGTAAATAAATATGTAAGAAAATTCTTTTGTAACTCTTTAGATAGCATTTGGTGGCCCTGAAAAGGGCCGTTTGGTTTTGATGACGATACAGCCCCGATTGTATTTTTTACGATGGTTGAGAGGACCACTATCTTTAACGTTTTGAGAAGATAGTTATGGATTTGTTGGAGCAAAAAAATCAATATTTAATTAAAGTTGAAATCAATCATTGGAAGATGATTCAAACATTTCAATCAGCACAATAGAAAAAATCAACCAAACTCTTTAATTGGCTAGCTGATTTGGTCGTCCTGAAAAAAAAAAACGGATTTATTTGGAGAAACATGGTTCCCGATTGCTTGGTTCAGATCCTCGTCGTTGCTGGTGACCATCTGCAGGTGACGTGGGATAATCTATGTCTCTTTGTCACGGGTGGCTTATTTTCGCCAACTCGTAGGCTTCAGCAGCGAGGTTGACGGGAGCATCAGCACCAACGCTTCTCCGAGCAACGACTGCTCGCCAGTGCACCCTCCAATGTGCTTGCTGCCGCCGACTGCATTTCTCCGCCACTGGAAATCAATCGAGGAATGACTTAGTTATTAACGTTCAAAACCTAAGCATATTTCGTGACGCTCCAAATTTTTGTACTCGCAACGTGTACTCCTGTATTAAAAACAAAGACGTAGTCCTACGTCAAAATATAAGCAATTTAAGAAAGTAATTGAAAAGAAAAAAAACTGGCTAAAGGAAACTAGTTGAGCTTAAATGAGGCTTTTCATAGCTGTTTTAAATGATGTTAGTGTTGGTTTTTGCTTCAGTTCAAGCGGCAGACCGTTTCAGCAGGTGACTCCGAACACCAACAGGCTTTTGACCACTCGACGATGTGTGCCTTGGGATGATGAAGCAACGAATGCGTTCTTGTTGTCCACGTAGTAGATGTTACGAGATGTAGAAATAGGCGTTTGAGGAATTATAGCTCCTGTTCTAGTGAATACTATTGCCTGAGTTTTCGTTGGGTTAGGGAAAAGCTTGTTGACCATAGCCCAGTTAGTTATTGCTTAGAGGTCCACGTTTATAGCTTGGGTTAGCATATCAATGTCTGCCACAGGTCTGGAAATGTACACCTGTAAATCGTCGGCATGGTGGCTGCACTTCAGAGACGATGGTAGGCTTTTAATGTACAAACTGAACAACAGCGCGCTTAAGCAAGATCCTTGGCAAGATCCCTGTGGGGTACCGTCAAAGACACTACGTTCACTAGACACGACGTCAGCCAAGCGAACCGACTGTTTCCGACGTGCCAGGAAAGATGAGATTACCCAAGTAGCACACTACAGTCATAATTAGTTGTAGTAACTTGATTATGACTTAGCAAGTCATATTTATGTTATCTCAACCGAATGGCAACAAGTGTGTTACTAGGGTAGGTCACAGGCGTCTTGAGGGAAACAGAACTCACCGCGAAGTTTTGCTTCCAGGATCCGGTGGCTGACACAGTTGAACACCAAGGAGAAATCAACAAGGACCATGACGGTACAGTGGCCTCTTCTGAAACCATCGTAAATATCATGGGCGACTTTCGTTAGGGCGGTGGTCGTACTGTATCCCTTGCGATATCCGGATTGGTGTTTTGCGAGTAAAGGTTCGTGTTGATTGTCGAGATGTTCGGTGATTTGAGCCAGTAGGATATTTTCCAGTACTTTCGAGATGGCAGGCGGCTGATCGGTCGATAATGTTTAGGCTCGACGGCATTGGCGGAGCTAGACAATTAGTCTGGAGGGGGCCTGGAGGGGGCCTGCGCGAAGGATTTTTTCATTTATAACAATATTCTTATAAAAAAAGAGCGACGAAAATAGCGTAAATGTAGGGAACATGTTATTTTAATTAATAAATTAAGACAGGTTTAATCGAATAATTAGGTCTATTCTGCGCCTCGGTGAGTCGAGATGCCTTCAGAGAATTGAGTGGGGAATATATATCTCGTATCATTCCGTCTGGATCAAATGAAGAATGGACTCATACAAGGTTACTGTAGTCACCTTACTCGATTCTCTTGAGGCGTCTCAACTCATCCAAGGCGGAGAATAGTCCTGAATCTATATAGAGTCAAGTTTGAACTACAAATCTTAAAATTTCAAAGATCAACATTGAGTTAATGAACATTTTAAATTTATATCAAAATCTAGATTTGTTTGGATAACGCGTTTTAAACCTTCAAAATTATGTCGGTTGATACTGATTCCTTCATAACTCCGTTCTCAATACTTAAATTTGCCAGATTTGAAAACTGGTTCTGCGTCATGGTACTTCTCAGTCATGTTTTTATGCGTCTCATGGCTGAGAAGTTAAGCGAAAAGTTAAGAAGAAAAATTAAGCGTTTTGATATGCAGCTATTAGCTTAAAGATGCTCCTTGTAGAAAAATCCTAATAAACCTGGGGCATGGTGTCCCTAATAATCCGTGGTTCCGGGGTTTCAATATTTTTTTAAAATAACTATCAAAATACACTAAAAAATAATATAAAACCTGAAACCTGCTCCACGACTATGTTTTCTTGAAAAAAAAGTTTGAAGTATTAGGATATACCTCCTTATCTCTAAATTTTTCATATTTACTCTTGTTCATTTGTCCAGATTGTACGGAATTCTGTAAATCAATTGTTACATAAAATTAAAATGCAATCACTTCTTTACTTAGCAATTTTACTTCTCTAATAAAACTGAATAAAAAAAACAGTAATTTCAAAATTAAGAGATTTTTTTCAGTTTCCACAATGTGGATATTTTTCAACCATTCAATGGAATTCGATTTAAGTTTCTTATTAAATAACTTTTAGAACGTTCTGTGCGTAAATCATCAACCAAGGTTGTTTTAAAGTGGAATTCTATGAAAAACACAATGAAAATTTAAAAGTTCTATCAAGGAAAATTTCTTAAGAGAGTTCAAAAAATTTGCAGGAGAATTCCGATGATTATTTCATCAAAAACCTACTGAGAACTTCACGGCAGTTCGAAAGAAACATCCATGGGTAATTTGAGGTTAAACTTAAGATTTTGATTTGCATTGATAGTATTCCAAGATATCAAAAACCCATGGAAGTTTTTCGACAGTTTTTGAAGCTATGGCAGAATGTGAACAGCTACTGTATAGACAAAAATAACAAATGCACCGTTTTGAATTTTTAAATTCTGAAGTACAGTCTTCAAAATGGCATCAGATTTGCCGTGTTAGAAGGTTTGGCAAAAATTTAGCTTTTGAATAATTTAAATTTAAAAAGTTCTACAAGCATGAATTTCTTCGGCAAAATAGTTCATTCTTATGAAATAAACTATTTTGTAAAAGAAAATAAATGTTTTTTTTTAATTTTCTGAGATGGTGGATCTGACGTAATTTTGAAATCTTTGAAGCACAGTTTATAAATTCGACACAGTTTCAGGTTACTTCTATTGTCTAGCTATAGTTAAAATTTCAGCTCAATCTATCCTTTGAGTGCTGACATAGAAAATGTCAAATTTGACTACTTTATATGAAAAACTGTAGATGTATTTAATATTTTCGCCACCACTGTATAATAGGAACTATTCAGCCAAAAATTGAACCTTGTGATTGAAAATAAATCCTTTTAGAAATCTTAAGAATAAATGTAAGACAACTGTTATAATAACAGCGAAGTGAATTATGATTAAATTTGTCATACAGGCCCATTATGTAGTCTACATCAACAACTAGTGGTACTGAACTCAACCCTATTAAATGTTATGATTTCAGGAATTTACTATAATCAGGTACCTTAATTCTCAAACTACATTTTCGAAAATATTATCGTTTATGAATAAACTTCTATCTCCATATTTTGCTTGTGGACATTCTTTAGCTTCAAATTTTTTAATCAATCTGGGAGTCTATACTCTACTAAATTGTTCGTTTAAGATAAAAAGATATCGTGAATTCTAAAATGCGCCTTTCAATAAAACTGATTATTGTAATACCTTCTTGAATACAATAAAATAAAATAAAAATACGTTCATAGAAAACCGTTTAAAATATTATGTTTCAACTTAACAGACCCGACATTTTACATTTTAGATATAAGTCTAGAGGTTTTAATATTAATAGAATTGAATTATTAGAATTCATAATTATTGAGAGCTAAGACATGCTGTTAAGAGGATCAGCATATGACACCATACCGGGTTTCTCTCCGAAGTTATTAAGTAAACAACGCCGAGAAAAACACTACTGATAAAAATGAGAAGTTTTGGTTTTAAAACCTCTAATTGGAAATTGATTTCCATCACATGTGATTTCCATCACATGAAATTTTTCATCGCTAGAACAATTCTGTGTCTTTGACGGTATTTGAGCACGATCAAGCGCATACATTTTTGCCAGTCAAGGTGACGGATCCGTGACCTACCCTGCATAGGAATGTGTGGTAAAAGTGTGTGCGTTTGCTTCGAAATACTACTTAACAAAAGCCATACGTACAATTTCAAACTACTTCTATTAAATTTCATAACCTGCCGAGCTCTAACGATACTTTCTCTTCATATGTTTGGTTCTAGCAAAAATTGCTGTTCACAACTGGGATCCCATGCTGTTGGGAAGATATTTCCAATTTGAAAACATTTTATTAGACGGAAGCTCTCGAGCGAAGTGGATTTCTTATAAATGTACCACTTTTTCATCCTATAAGGTACAGTGGGGTAGGTGTGGGGAAGAGGGTATGTTACTCGTTCAAACTATTTCTGAAGGGAGCGAAGTACAGAAACAACTTACTCTGGAAAAAAAATCCCTACAATTCCGTAGAGATTATGAAAAGTTTTTCATTTCAAATAAGAAATATATTGAGAAAAAATCCTGGGGGGGGCCTACAGAATTCTGGAGGGGGCCTGGCCCCCTAGGCACCCCCAGTAGTTACGCCAATGCTCGACGGGATTCGAAACTTTAGGAATCGGTGTAGTGGTTGTTTTTTGTCCAGTTGGACGGGAAGGTCTTCAAGTCGATGATCGCATTGAAAAGGTGAGAAAGTGCAGGTAGTATGAAGGGACAAAGAAGTTTGATGAAGGAAATCGGGATATCATCAAACCCGGTAGCGTTAGTATTGATTTCAAAGATCTTGCGACAGACATCGTCTTCGTTCGTACAGTCAAAGCTCTTTATAACGACATCCGTTATAGCGACAAATCTCTCTATTACGACATACTCAACGGTCCCTTCACATTTTCATATAAATTGCTATCGATATAACGACATTTTCGCTATTACGACCATCCTCTATTACGACGGCACATTGCCTGCAAATTTCATTCTCTATAACGACAAAAGATAGTGCTGAGAAGGACAGCTTTTCGAAGTTTTTTGAGCTCAAGAATCAATTGTTGGACAATGAATAATTATAACACATATCTGGAAGCAAAGTTTTGTTCATGATTATGAAAACATCTGGAAATATATTCAAAAGTAGTGTTAATATTAATTTGGTTATGAATAACTCCGAAACTAACTCCGATTACACATACTAAGCTTAAATTCAAAATTAAGATGAACAATTAACTTAAAAATTAAAAACTACATAAATATTGCAAATCTTGAGTGGATTTCGTCGATTTGAAAGAGATTCATAACTAAGGAAACACCTTGACTCGGTTCATCTCTTTATAGCGACATTAGATATAACTATAACGACATAATTTTATAGCGACATCTCTCTATAACGACGGTCCCTTGCGATGTCGTTATAACGAGCTTCGACTGTATGTCGGAAGTCGACCATGATCTACCGCTGTCCGATGGGCAGGTTCAGTGGATGTCCTGGGTTGGTTCGTAATTTTCAGCTGTCTATGACCTCAATGAAGAAGACATTCAGTTCATCAGCGTTAGTTCCTTCGGCAGCTGAGCCTTTCGTATTGTTGTGAATCCCTTCCCTTCGCAGGTTGCACCACAGCTTTTTTGCAGGCAGGTTGTGGTCGAAATGCAGTTCAGCATAGCGCTTCTTAGCTGCGAAAATAAGTGACTTGGCCCTGTGGCACTGGTTGTCACCACGCACTCTGTTAGGATTGCGTGAACACAGGATATACGCCAAATGCCTAAGCTCTACCGCTCTTTTGATTTCTTCCGTTATCCAGGGTGTCCAGGATACAGTAGGTGTTTCAGTTCGAGAGTTAGAAGCTCAGCCTTTGTGATTGCGTCGCCAGCGGCGAAGAACTGTTGGAGGTCTTTTGCTTGGAAATCGGCTTGCAGTCGTAGGGGGTCGACAGCTTGCAGATTTCTCACACGAATGGTCTGGGAGGTTGATCTCTTTAACCTTATGTTGGCTAGAAGGTAGATCACTTCGTGATCAGAAATGGTGTTGCCGGTTGATGTTTTTGATTTTATCACATTCTCAGAAGAATCTGTGATTAGCAGGTCAATCGCTGTCGCGGAGTTTTCGGTTACGCGCGTGGGACCGGTTGGTAGGATCGTGAGGTTGAACGTTGAGTTGATGCGGCACAGTGCAGTCAGGTTTGCTGTAGGTTGTGATGATTTGACGTTGATGTTGTAGTCTCCGACGATAAACAGCCTGTCAAATCCGAAGTCTAGTAGCTCGATAAGGACCTGCTCATAAAGGGTGTCCACGATGAAATTGCCACACTATGAAATTGATCTAACTTTTTAACCGTTGGGTAGAATTTAATGAAAATTTGGGTGGATTTAGTTCATAGTGCATTATTTACATCCTGCAAGTTTTAAAGTCCTGTGATCAAAACTCGTGGAAATGGAGTCGAAAGAACAGCTCGTGCGTGATAAAATCTTGCGCATTCATCACGAGAACAAGGATCTCTCGCATCGTTCCATCGCTAAAACGTTGGGAATCGCGAATTCCACGGTGTCGCGAGTGATTAAGCGGTTCGAGGAACGGTCGGAAGCCCAGAAGTGAAGGCAAAAGTATTCCGTACAACACCAAAAATCACAACCGCGTAGTTGGGGCCTTCAACCGAAATCCGAACGCCTCCGTTCGGGATGTGGCTAAGAAGCTGCACCTAAGCCGAAATTTTGTCCAGAAGGCCAAAACTAAGGCTGGGCTTCGAACGTTCAAGGTACAAAAGGCCCCTAATCACGAAGAGAAGCAGAACAAGTCCGCCAAAACCCGTGCCAGGAAGTTGTACCTCAACATGCTGACGAAAGTTGAATGCTGCATCATGGACGACGAAACATATGTGAAGGCCGACTTCAAACAGATCCCCGGCAACCTGTTTTTCACGGCCAAGGATAAGTTCAGCGTTCCGGAGCATGTCCGCACTCAGAAGATGTCCAAATTTGCGAAGAAATTCCTGGTTTGGCAAGCCATCTGCACGTGCGGGAAGCGGAGTGCACCTTTCATGACCCAGGACACGATGAACGGATAGGTGTACATAAAAGAGTGCCTCCAGAAGCGGCTGCTTCCTCTCCTGAGGGCCCACAACGTCCCAACAATCTTCTGGCCGGATTTGGCCTCATGCCACTACTCCAAGGACGTTCTGAAGTGGTATGCGGACAATAAGGTCAATTTCGTGCCGAAAATGTTCAACTCTCCCAACACTCCGGAGCTCCGCCCCATCGAGAAGTACTGGGCGATTATGAAGCAGCACCTTCTTAAACGACCTAAGGTAGTGAAGACAGTCGAGGAACTGAAGAAAGTATGGGTTTACATGCAAAAAACGGTTGACTCACAGGTTGTGCAGAATCTTATGGCCGGGGTTAAGGCCAAGGTGCGGGCATTTGCGTATGGACTGTAAATAAAATACGAGTAAAATGGTAAAATGAAGTTTAATAGTTATTTCTCCATCCCTGAAAATTTGATGGCAATCGGATGAAAACTCGAATTTTGCGAATCAATTTTGTGTGTGGCAATTTCATCGTGGACACCCTTTAATCAAGCAAATGGAACCAAATTTGGCATGTGGGGTTTTCTGGAGAAGAAAAATGTTTTTATGGTAGTTTGAGACCCCTCTCCTCTCCTAGAAGGGGTGCTATCATATAAATGAAACTGTAATTTCTTCATAACTCTAGATCTAATAAAGCAAATGGAACCAAATTTAGCATGCGGGGATTTTAAAGGCAATAAATGTTTCTACGATAGTTTGAGACCCCTCCTCTCTCTCTCTCTGTTAGGTTGGGGGTGATGCTGCCATACAAATGAAACAAAAGCTTTTACATAACTCAAAAACTAATCAAGTAAATGGAGCCAAATTTGGCAGGTATAGGTTTATGAAGGCAAGAAATGTTTCTAAGGTAAATCTAGACCCCTCCATCCTCTGTAAGAGGGGGGCTCTCATACAAATGAAACACAAATTTGTGCATAACTCGAGAACTAATCAAGCATATGGAACCCAATTTGGCATGTGGAGGTTTCTGGAGGGTAGATTTCTATATACATAAAAATGAATTTCTGTCTGTCTGTCTGCCTGTCAGACCCTTATAGACTCGGAAATTTCTGAACCGACCAACGTGAACATTTATATGAAGGGGTTTTTGGGGCAGGGGAAGGTTCTTATGATTGTTTGAGACCCCTACTCTCCCAGAAAGGGGGGCTCTGATACATATGAGACACAAATTTCTTCATAACTCGAGAACTAATCAAGCAAATGGAACCAAATTTGGCATGTGGGGGGTTTTGAAGGCAATCATTGTATGGTGGTTTGAGAAACCACCCCCTCTGGAAGAGAGGGCTCCCATACAAATAAAACACAAATTTCTACCAAAAATGAGAATTATTCAGAATACTTAAACACAAAACGTGTATTTCTCGGATAAGAAGCATGTTTTGATAGAAGTTTGAACCCCTGCTTATTCAAGAAAAAAAAACCATTAAAGTGCCAGTTACATTAAATTTTCCTTCATTTAGTTGCAAGCGTAGCAGCGCACGCACCGGGTTCAGCTAGTGAATTATAAACTATTGGTATCAATAAATGTAAAATAAATAAAATGAAAATTTACTCACCAACTGAGCGATCCCTCCTTTTTGTAAATTTCTAAGAACGTTACCCGCATTTTAGGGATATCCTGATTTTCATTCTACACGTTATTAATACAAAGAAATTACCCAGTATTAAATACGTTTGATTCGATACTAGTTAATGTAACTCCAGGATTATGGTGAGTTAATTCCACATGCGACGTTTAAATTTGTATTTCTTTCCAATATTCTGGTAGATCTAAAATAGTGAACTCAGTATAAGCTCTGAGTGCTTTCCAGTCATCCACTCATACAAATGATCGACAAATGACGTTTGCCCACTTCCGCCGGAGGGCCTAATTTATTGCATGTTAATTCGGCGTTTTAATGCTCATTGGATTGTTTTATTGGCTCTCGTAAATTGAATTAGACAGCCCGGACATGTGTCGACCTCCGTCCGAAGCAAGACAACCTAAACAACGGCACGCACCTTGCCCATCGAAGCAACCGTGATAATTAATGCCCTATTCGAACTGCGCTGTGTTGTCGCTGAACCCGTTGCCATCCATTCCGATGCGTTGTTTGTTTTTGTTTTGGCTTTTCGGGTGAAAGCGCAGCAGCAGTTTCCGATAATCAAGTCGTTAGCTGCCTAATCGATAAATTAATAAAGTATATTTTTTATCGGCGCCTCCTGTGGCAGCCCTAGCGCTCGAGGTCAGACCCCCATTTGAAGTGGGTCCCCGAGATCGTTATCAAAAGATGGTGAAAAATTAACCCTTTTCCAATCAACCCAAACACGGCCGCGAAAAGCGGGGTAATGGTTTTGTTGGGTGATTAAATTGAAATCAAGCTGAAACATTGTCTCTTTAACGATCCCCGCTTGGGGTCCTTACGCAATGACCGAGCAATGACAAGTGGCGTACCCATCCTCCCTGTCATTATGACAGCTGACGGGCGGAGAATGCCGCAGAACTCGTTTCGCACTTTATTAAAATTAAACAATGCCATAACCGAGCCTGCTGGTCCAAGCCGGGAGCAACTCCGTGATGGAAAATTATTGATTAAACAAATATCGCTCGGCCGACGGACGGTTCGAGGCAGTTGAGATGGTGCGATAATGTCTAGGTGACATATCGATTCGATCCGTATATAATTAGTGCCAATTATTTGTGTCGATTTTGCCCGTCACAACAGTCGGCCGATCGGGACCGACTGTAAGCGAAACCAAATCACTTGTCACCGAAATAAATCTGCATAAATTGATCACCGCGATAAGGGGCAGAGATTAATTGTGGATGGTACTGCAATGCATCATGTTCGGAAAAAATTGACATTCGAAGTTGAATATTATTTCACGGATCATTCCCGTCAAAGCTAAGCCCAAGATAATGGTTCGAAATCGTCGGAATGATCATCATGATATTATCGCATTGCAGGCAGTTTGTCTCAGTTGCACTCGAAGTCTTTAATTTTATATTTCACAAGTCATTAATTACTGGGTTGAGCGGTGCTTCACGCTGCACAGTGACACAAAACGATTCAACCGCAGTCGGCGACGCCCGATGGTAATCAGTTGGCACTAGTAAGCAAAGGGGACAGTCAGTTGGAGCGAAGATAAAAAAAATAGTGTCACCCCCTCCCGAACAGAATGTGTAAATTTTATGCAACTTCTGTCACCTGTGAGCGACCCGTGTGGTGAGGCAGGTTTGTTATTATTACCGTGCAAAACTGAAAACACTGCAAAATTCATGAATTAGTATTCCGTGGTGCATAATTAGTCGATAAATTTTAACGATTCGTCAAGACATAAATTAACTGCCTGCCGTGTCCTGGGGTTTGTTTTGGGACTTCTATATTTACCAACCAAGTGGGTGCATAGTTTCGAGCGGAAAGTGACAGTTACAATCACCCGCATAATTTATACCGGCGGAGGACTACTCTTTGGGGCAAATTAAACATGCGCAGGGTATGATGCAATTGTTTAGTTGGGTGAAAATTCCGACGCGTTGAAAGGTTGCACGTGCCCTTTCGCTTGCAGGTTGATGGGATGGAAATGATGTGTGTTGAATAGGCATTATGGCTTGTTCGATTTACTTTCACTGCTGGGGTGTGTAACTCTACTGTCTGCAATCACGGGTAAATGCTCAGTAGCAAGAGACCTCTCGGCTTACTTCAAGGTAATCTGGAGGGGCTTCGCGAACAACTTGTGCGGATCATTGGCGTAACTACTAGGGGTGCCTAGGGGGGCAGGCCCCCTCCAGAATTCTGTAGCCCCCCCCCCCCTCCAGGATTTTCCCTAATATATTTCTAATTTGAAATGAAACACTATTCATAATCTCTACGGAATTGCAGGGTTTTTTCCCAGTGTAAGTAGTTTTTGTACTTTGCTTAGAAATAGATTGAACGAGTAACTATTTCTGAAGGAGTTAAGTGCACATACTCTCTTCCCCACACTTTTCACTACCTTAAAGCATGAAAAGTTGGTTAATTTATCAAGAAAACCATAGTTAACGACAATTAGATCCATGAGAATTCCGATATATCAACATTAGCTTGCGTCTGGTAAAATATTTTCCCATCATCATAGGATCCCAGTAGTGAACAGCAATTTTTGCTAGAACCAAATATGTGAAGAGAAAGTATCGATAGGTCCGATAGAACTTGGCAGGTTATGAATATAAATAGATGTAGTTTGAAATTGAACGTAGGGCTTTTGTTAAGCAGTATTTCGAATCAAACGCACCCACTTTTGCCACACATTCCCATTCGGGGTAGGTCACGGATCCGCCACATTGACTGGCAAAAATGTAAAAGCTTGATCCTGCTCAAATACCACAGAATGGTCTTTTGGTACATCTAGCGATGTGAAATCTCTGTTTTTACACGCCCTAAAGACCACATGTGATAAAAATCAATTTCCAATTAATGATTTTAAAACCACAGCTTCTCATTTGTACCAGTAGTGTTTATTCTCGTCATTGTTTACTTAACAATGTTTTGACGGAAACCCCATCATTTAAAATACACTACTAATTATGTTCGCTTCGAAATACTGTTTAACAATAGCCCCTACGTCTTTCGCTCGAAATACATTCTGAATTTTAATAATTCAATTCTCGTTATATTCGAACTCTAGACCATGTCAAACTATGGCTGCGGTAAATGTAGAGCCTGTTAAGTTGAAACATAAGATTTTAAACACTTTTCTATGTATTTTTTTTTTTCACTTTAATTTTAGTATTCAAGAAGGTATAACAATAATGAGTTTTATTTAGAGGCGCATTTTAGAATTCGATATATCATTTTCTCTTGTGCAAACAATTAAGTAGAGTAGATTCGTTAAAAGTTTCAAAGCTAACGAATGTCCATAAGCAAAATATGCAGATAGAATTTTATTCATAAACGCTAATATTTTCGAAAATATAGCTTAAGAAGTAAGGTAAATATATAATTAGGTAAATTCCTGATATCAAAACATTTATTGGGGTTGACTTCAGTACCACTAGTTGGTAATATAGACTAAATAATGGACCTGTACTTCAAATTTCATCAAAATTCACTTCGCTTTTATGATAACAGTTGTCGTACAATTATTCTTAAGATATCTTTAAAGGATTGGATTTTAAATCAAAAGGTTCTATTTTTGGCTGGAATAGTTCCTATTATACAGTGGTGGCGAAAATATTAAATACATCTACAGTTTTTCATACAAAATTGTCATATTTGACATTCTCTATGTCAGCACTCAAATGATAGATTGAGCTGAAATTTTGTCTATAGCTAGACAATAGAAGTAATCTGAATTTCAAACTGTGTTGAATTTATAAACTGTGCTTCAAAGTATTTACTTCCGATCCACCATCTAAGAAAATTAAAAAAAAACATTTATTTTCTTTTACAAAATAGTTTATTTCATAAGCATGAACTATTTTGCCGAAGAATTCATTCTGGTAGAACTTTTCAATTTTGAATAATTTAAAAACTATTTTTTTCCAAATCTTCTAAGGCAAATCTGATGCCATTTTTAATACTGTACCTGTAAATTTAAAAATTCAAAACGGTGCATTTGTTCTTTTGGCCTATACTATAGTTTTTCACATTCTTTTGCCATACCTTCAAAAAACCTTCAAAAAACCTCAAAAAACCCATGGATGTTTCTCTCGAACTGTAGGGGATGAAATAATCATCGGAATTCTTCTTCAAATTTTTTAAACTCTAGAAATTTAGCTCGATATAATATATAAATTTTCATGTTTCTGTTCTATGAAATCCAGAATTCCACTTTAAAAGAACCTTGGTTGATGATTTGTGCACAGAACTTTCAAAAAGTTATTTAATAAGTAACTTAAATCGAATTCCACTGAATGGTTGAAATATATCCACATTTTATAAACTGAAAAAAAATTGAATTTTGAAATTACTGTTTATTTTATTCAATAATGGAGTAATTTAATTAGAGAAGTGAAATTGCTAAGTTAAGAAGTGATTGCATTTTAAATTGTATGTAACAATTGATTTACAGAATTCCGTATAATCTGGACAAATGAACAAAAGTAAATATGAAAAACAAAGAGATAGGTAGATATATCCTAATACCTCAGATATTTTAATTTTTTCAAGCAAACATAGTCATGGAACAGGTTACAGGTTTTTCCATTTTTTTTTATATACATTAATTGTTATGTTATATATTCTCCGTGCGAGGAGGTACGATTATGATGTAGAAGGAGATGTTCGCTCATCACCATGAGGCACCGAGAGTGAACAACAATGTGTTTGGCTAGAATTAAAGATATGAAGAGAAAGTTTTGATAGTTCCGCTAGTGTGCGGCAGGCTTGGAAATTTAACAGATGTTTTATGAAAATTGAGCGAAAAGGGCATGTGTACAGTGGTACTCGAACCAACGACATTTTTGCCTAACATCCCACTGCGGGGTAGGTCGGAGCACGGACTATGTCCGCCACTTCAACAGGCAAAAATGTCCGGTTGGAAGACGCTCATGTACCACTGTGGCTTGTATAGTTATTCTAGCGATCTATTGTGTGCACTCTGTTTACTGATGCGCACATGGGAGAGGAACTCTCTCCTTTTTTGGGTTTGTTTTGATTCGCACCGACTGTCCGTGCTCCGACCTACCCCGCAGTGGGATGTTAGGCAAAAATGTCGTTGGTTCGAGTACCACTGTACACATGCCCTTTTCGCTCAATTTTCATAAAACATCTGTTAAATTTCCAAGCCTGCCGCACACTAGCGGAACTATCAAAACTTTCTCTTCTTATCTTTAATTCTAGCCAAAAACATTGTTGTTCACTCTCGGTGCCTCATGGTGATGAGCGAACATCTCCTTCTAAATCATTTTTTTTTTTTGTTCATTTTGATAGTTATTTAAAAAAAATTGAAACCCCTGACCACGGTTTATTAGGGACATTTTCAGACTTTTCTGCAAGAAGCAACTTTAAGCTCATAGCTGCATATCAAAACGCTTATTTTTTCCTCTTAACTTCTCAGCCATGAGGCGCATAAAAACATGACTGAGAAGTACCATGACGGAAATCCGATTTTCACAAATCTGGGTAATTAAAGTATTGGGAACGGAGTTGTGAAGGAATCAGTTGATACCGACACAATTTTGAAGATTTAATACGCGTTATCCAAAACCAATCTAAATTTTGATATAAAGTTAAAATGTTCATTGACTCAATGGTGTTCTTTGAAGTTTTAAAATTTTTAGTTGAAACTTGACTCTATATAGACGCAGGACTATTTTCCGCCTCGGATGAGTAGAGACGCCTCAAGAGAATCGAGTAAGGTGACTACAGCAACCTCGTGTGAGACCATTCTTCATTTGATCCACACGGAATAATACGAGGTACCTATATATTCACCACACGATTCTCTTTCTTCTCTCGATTCTCTTAAGGCATCTTGATTCACCGAGGCGCAGAATAGACCTAACTAATCGATTAAACCTGTCTTGATTTATCAATTAAAATAAACTGTCCCCAACAATTACGCTACTTTCGTCGCTCTTTTCAATATTCTTATAAACGAAAAAAATCCTTCGCGCAGGCCCCCTCCAGGCCCCCTCCAGACTAATTGTCCAGCTCCGCCAATGGTGCGGATACTTTCACCTGATTATATTCTTTAGAAATGAGTACTACGATTAAAAATGGAAGAATTGTAGCAAGAAACTAAGAAAGAAGCGATTTCGTTGGCTCGTGAAATCTCCATATTTCCTCATAGGCTGAAGTCGGCAGAGCCTAGACAAGGCCGGAGTGACTCTGCTGAGAGGGGAAGTCTCTTTGACAGTTAGGGAGGATTCCCGAGACAAATCGCTTCTTGGCAACTGTTGGCCAGAGGAAGCGAATGTCCTTTACTTTTAGACCAAGTGACCACTGGGGTCACAAGCCGTATTGCGTGCGCGTGACCTCGTCAACGGAGAAGATGGCCGTGTCAATTAAAACGGTAACACAAAAGGTCCCTTTCTTCGGACGGTGGCACTGACGTAATGTGGAAGATTTCCGCAACAGCTTTGTAAAAGTCCCAGGACTCAGTGCCACAGCCCACAGAAAGTAAGTTTAACATTATCTTTCGGAACCTTCGGTCGGACTACAAGAACGTTTTGGTAGTAAAACAGGTCAGGTCAGTTCATTGAAGACTTGGAGACAGTGGGGGAGAAAGCTGCATAAGAAACCTAATGCGTCAACGGATGAAGTTACAGCAAAGTAAAGTAAAGGATCCCTGGATAAGCGGAACGCGAGTTACAATGTTTCGGAAAAGTTGGTATGTTTCAAGAGAAAGTCGTATTTTGTAGGACGTAGGAGGTTGTCAAAATCTGCCGAGAAAACCTTCAACAGTTTCGTGCCGGATTGTTCTGATGTCAGCGAGTTGAACGTGGAGTTAGAAGGAGATTATCGGCCCTTTGTAGGAATTGAGTTGTTAGGAGTAAGATGGATAGGTCTGTTAGACAGTGAAACGCAGGTTTATATTAGGTGCAGAAAATGAGAGCTTGGTCAGGAGGTTGGAACTGAAGCTGTTCAACATTCGAACAAAGTTCTCAACAGCAAGTGAAACTTGTTTTGAAGTCAAGGACTACGTGAATCTTCCGGTGACTATCGACGGAGAAATCAGGATTCATACAACCCTGATTCTCATGGAAAGGAGGCTAATATTGGGAATGAATTTCTGAAGGTTATTCAGGATTGAGCCCACAATCCAAAACACGTTAGATGAAGCATAAGTTGCAGAGGCCGAGCAGTTGGAGACGCTAGAAGGTATTCTGCTGACACCGGAGCAAATAGAGCGGCTGGAGGGCGTCAAAAAAGTAATTTAAGGTTTATGTAGATGGTAAGCCATTGGAAAATGCGCCGTTGATTAGTCGCAAGATTGAATTTGAGGAGAGTTTCAAAAATGCGGATCCTGTAAAACTAAACCCGTACCCGTGGTCATCAGGAGTGCATCGGAATGTCCACGAGGGGCTGGACAACTGGATAGCTTCCGGAGTCGTAAAGTGACTGGACGATGATGAAAAGTGGAGGAGAGGATGGTCAGCAAAAGTTCAAAGTGCGGATGTGCTTTAATACTCAAAAGCTGAACGAAGAGAACGGAATTTTGGGGAGGCTGGGGTCGTCAAAATACCTGTTAACGTTGTTAACTGTTAACCTGTGACGTAGTCCAGATTAATGGACCAGGTCTTGGACTACGGCAAACCAAAAGTTTTTGTCTACTTGCATGACATCGTTGTTGCCAGTGACTCGTTCCAGGAACATGTTCACGATTTGAAAGAGGTAGCGAAGCGACTGAATGCGGCAAATCTGTCGATTAATCTAGAAAAATCCAAATTTCGCTTTTCAGAGTTGCCCTACCTTTGGTTTATCTTGTTTGAACAAGTAGTTAGACCCAACTCGAATAAAGTGGCGGCGATGGTCAGTTTTGAGCGATCATCATCGCTTGGATCACTTAGGTGATTTTTTGGGATGGCCAACTGCTACCGTAGATTTATTGTTTGCTATAGTGATGCCACTAACCCAATGACAGGTTTGTTGAAAGGCAAACCGAATGTGGTAGTGTGGATCACAGAAACTGAGAAAGCGTTCAGTATCTCGAATGAAAAGTTGAGCACAGAACCAGTGCTTGCCAACCCCAGATTCAACTTGCCGTTTAAAATCCAAACTGACGCAAGCGACTTGGCGATTGCAAGGACTTTGACGCAGGAGATCAAAAGAGCAGAACGAGTAGTTGCATACTATTCTCGGAAGCTTGCACCCCTCAAAGGGCCTGCAAAGCAGCGGAAAAGGAAGGTCTTGCTGCACTGGACTCGACAGAGCGGTGATAACCGATTCTCCAGCTCTTTCGTTTATTACTAATATGAAATGGAAGCCATCATCAAAACACAGCCGATGGAATATTTTGCTGCAGCAGCACGATAAGCAAGTGCAGCACCGGAAAGGGTCTGAAAATATCGTAGCAGATGCACTTTCGAGAGCAGTAGAAGCCCTCGAGGTAGTCCAGGATAACAGTTGGCATGCAAAACAGATTAGAAACGTTAAAATGGATCTGGACAAATTCGTCGACTTCAAGATCGAGGATAAAAAGCTGTATAAATTCGTATCAGCACCTTCGGACGTGTTGGACTACCGGTTCGAAAGGAAACTGTGCTTGCCAGAAGAACTGAGGCAATCTGTACTATAGCAGAAACACGATGACGTCCTGCATCCCGGTATGGGCATGAAAAAGTCGTGAAAGGCGAGGAGCATCGGCAAAAACTTTCAGTGCAGGCTAGAGAAAAAAAAATATAATCAGGAGACAGTATCCGAACGAGTTGATCACGAAGCCCCTCCAGATTACCCAGTAGTAATAGTCATATGGCCACTATGAACGGAGTTTCAATTTCTTGGTCAAGTCAAGTAAAATATCTTGGACTGATACTTATTTTTAGACCGGCTATGCTTTATGCTGTGCCAATATGGTCTAGTTGTTATGCTACTAGGAAAAAAGTACTTCAAAGGATTCAGAACAAAGTTCTGAAAATGTTTTTGAAGCTGCCACCCTGGTTCAGTACTATTGAATTAGATAGAATTTCAAACGTTGAGTTCATAATTTTAGACAAAAATCATCGCAACCTTCAATTGCAATGATCACTTCTCTCTATAGATAAGAACTAGTTTTAAAAAATAAACTGGCATTCTTACACGCAGGAAGTAAAGTAAAGTTAAAATAATATTAACACAATTAGATATAAATGATAGCATATAAGGTTGTAATGGTAATTACTTAGCAGGAGCATAATATATGAATGTAAAATAATGTAAAATTTGGAATAAATAAAAAAGATCGCAGCAAGCTGTGCATTGGAACTGACGTGTTTTGTTTTTGCTGCATTGTTTTCGCGAGAAAAATAAATCAAAAAATAAATCGTAATTCAACTTGAACAAACAGTGAAACCAAGAAATCTTTGTGTAAAACTTAGTGAATGTATTCGATTCCCTTTCTAATGGTCGATTTGTGCTTCGCCCCCGCACCCAGAGGAACGGTTCTATCAGCTTAGTTTTGTTTGTGCCTCCTGGCCATAAAGGATTAAATTAGAGTAATTGTCCGCTCTGTCGCGAGTGAATTGATTATTATAAGGATTTTTGAAGTTGATGTACAGTCGTCTTATAGCGGGAGTGTGAACTAAAGAACTTAAGAAACTAAAAAAAAAACAAGTGCAATGTGGAAAACGGCCATTTGCTGGTCGCGTATGTGGCTGGCATTTAATTACACGTGGTGTACAGAGGGAGAACTGTGAATTTTTTTTTTCTTTCGTTGCACTGATTTTTCAAGTTCAATTTCTTCTCGAAAATTTGTGCGCGAAGTACTAATTGTATTCGTGCTGTTCCATTCGAAAAGGATGTCGAGAAAATATTTGCCGAATAGCGCAATGCTGTTTCGGTTGAGACATAAATGCATCCTTTGACATCACAGGGAAGCCGTCTAAAAGTTAAATGAAAACTGAACATCAGCAACAAGTAAATACTGGTGAGATTTATCTGATTATAAAAAAATTTGAACGATACTGCTGAATACCTGCCATCCTCAAAACAATATACTTTGATGATGGAAGTGAACGCACAATACTAATATACATTTGATGTTTGTACTGTGCTTAAGCGGGGCTTGTTGTAAATGAAAGTGACCTCGGAATGGACGCGAGTAACCAGTCATTCTGAAATGGATCATTGGAACCCAACTAAGCTATCACCTTCCAACTACCGGGCTAAAAATGTTGGTAGTATTAGGCAACAGTACATATAACTGCAAACATTATTCTTCCATAAAATCACTGCTGGCCGGTGGGCGTTGGATTGTACATACACATACACACACATTGTGAGCGATGGCACAAACGAACATCAGACTTAAGGCTGCAGATAGTAGGAATGGGCTTGTGATTGATGCGTTGGAAATAAAAGACATGAAAGGTTAGCCTCCTACCACGAGTTTGGACCGACGCGACGGAGGTGAAATCGAGGGAACTTAGGATTTCTGCAAAAAGTGCTGACGTGACCTTGTTTAACGTAAATTCCAACTTTGCTAGAGCTCCCAGTGACTGTCCCTTTTGTGTTGATACATATGATTCCCCACTTCTTTGCCCAAACATTGAAGTCCACTCCAAACATGACAGGTCTTCGGTGGGTCAGATATTCAGTAAGTCCATCAATATTCCGGTCAAACCGGCAAATGGCAATTACAAAACGCTTCTTGAATAGATAATCTACCCACAACATGTCGCAATGGTTGGGGTTTGTTTGGGTTATCTCCATTACTGCTGGCCAGGCGACACCTTTTGTTGTTTCCCGTCACCTGGTTGTTGCCATCATCTTTTTTGCAGAGCAAGCACCTCGGTTGCTTCGTACAGTATTTACAGTATGTCTCATAAAAAAATTCGAAAATTCATTCCTCAGTTTCAAATAAGTATTTTTTCATAGAAAATGATAAAAACAATCATAATTTTATTGTGGGATATTAAGCCTTTCATGATTACATTACTCAATATGTCCACCATTTTACTCGATCACCTTCTTCAAACGGGGACGGAATCGAGAGCATACCTTCTCAATGTACGAGTCAGTCATCGAGTTCCATGCCTTGGTAATGGAAGCTTTCAGGTCGCCAACACTGGGGTGAGAACGTTGACAGGCTTTAGCATGAACATATGCCCATCTTGAGTAATCCAAAGGATTCAAGTCCGGGTTGCTAGGAGGTCAAATGTCCTTTGGTCAAAATTCCATGTTTTCCTTCAGCCACGCTTGAGTTCTTTTTGAGGTATGACACGGTGCTCCGTCCTGTTGCAAAATTACACGTTGGTGTGCTCCAAAGTTGGCTTTCGTCCATGGCAGAACGTGGTCCTTTAAAATGTTCATGTATACTTTGGTAGTAACTTTCAATCCAGCTTTGATAAATACTGGAGGCACTTTTAAGCCATTGGACCCAATGGCCTTGAAAACCATGACTCCGGCCGGATTCTTGATTGTAAACTTGAATTTCACGTTCTCTGGAACATCCTCAATCTTCTTCGGCGAAATAAACCTGTCTGTACGTGTGTTAGATATGGGATCGATGGTGAACATTTTGTCATCGGAGAATACGCTGACGCCAAGCGTTTCGATCGCTCCAGCCGTAGTTGTTTGATTCGGTCCGCTACAAGGCGACGCTTTACTCTGGTGGCCCTGAACGAACATTTCAAATCATCTTTGACTAACCAGTGCATGGCAGTTTTTGGAATATCGGCTTCTTTAGCCATCGATCTGATTGGATTCCCTAGCAAAATGTTTATACCAAAGTGATAACAAGTTCTAGTATCATATTATCAGTGTTTGATAACAAAACATGTTATAATTTAGGCTGAACAAACAGCCAAAATAACAAAAGGGATAACAAAATAATATTCGTTGGATATCATAATATTAACTCGTTTTATTATCAACAAGTTCAATTTGATAACAAATTTTGTGATATGAAGTTGTCAACATGATATCAAATTTATACACTAATAACTGCAGTAGTGCTTCTGGTGAGAAGCTCAGTTTCATATTTATCACATGCTGGTGATATTTAGCATTTGTCAGCATGCTGCAAGAGTTTAGTTACGTTCATCAAAAATCGTCTTAAAAAGTTGATAACAGATGATTACAAAATTTGTTAATGTTGATAACTACATTTGTTATGCGACAACAGGTGAGTTCAAAATGATATCTAAAATATTACAACTTGTTGCTTATTTGATATCAGTTTGTTATTTTACTTTGCTAGGGTTTCGCCTCACTTTGTCTCGCACTGATCTGATGACCTTCGGTGTGCGAGCGGACCGTGGACGGCTACATCCCGGGTTCCGTGGACGTGCTTCATCAATGAACTTTGGATACGGTAAACGGAACCCAGGTGGCATCCCACAATCGTTGCAATTTGTTTTTTGGGCGAGCAGCAAACTACCACAACCTCCTCTGCGTCCATTATTTTCAACTTTGTTACTCGCGAACCACTGGTTTGTTTACATTGTCTCATAGTATACAGTCAGATGATTACACACACGCATTAAAACAGTAAAAATAATGTTTAAGGCTACCCAAAAATAAGTTTTGAAAACATTTGCATTTTTATATGGGACATACTGTAGCGTTATGACCCTCCTTACTGTATTTTCTGCAAATACTAGTTCTGTCAAAGCCCTTGCAATTCATTGCGTGACATCCAAAGCCCAAGCACTTGAAGTTTCACTCCATTTGCTTGGTTACCCGAGGGACGGCTTTCAGCGAGCAAAATGACCATCAGACTTTGAAGTTTCCTGTCTTAAGTAGTTTGTTTGTTGCCACAATGGGGAGTTGTATCAACGCCACCTGCGTGCCAGCTTATGCCTTCCGCAACCGGATTGTCATCCTGCTGTTCTGATCTCACACAGATCTCAGCACTCATTCACTGTCTCCTTGTATGATGCCTTGACTAGTGCCTCCTTACCTAGGGACTTCCCGACGAGCGTCTTAAAGGCTGACCTAAACCCAGAATAATTCTTCAGTTCGAAAAGCATTTTACCTTTCTGGGTGCGCCTTGTTTTAAGAACATTTTTCACTAGCCCCGTCAGCTCCAAGTCGGCTCTCACTTTGCGGAGAATGAGATGATCACCTCTATGATCAAAGCGTCGTCTTTTTTCATCTCCCGGCAGGGTTTGTGTTCCTACCTTCTTATCTTCATTCTTCTTTCTTTCTTTCATTTCTGTCGTGTATGTGGATTAAATAAATCAAACGTCGCGAATATACTTTCGATGGATTAATCTTTTATTTTCTATCCTTATTCTTAATAAAAGAACATTGCCCTAACTTGCTCGCTTGGCTCTTCATTTTCAACTAACTCTAGCTTCGGTTTGCTCATATACACTAAGAGAAATTAACATAGGACTTTTACAATAACATCAAAGCCTAAACATAACATTTCTTCTCTCCTATGGAGAATATTTCTGTGGAGGTCGACGCAGCCTGTCCGATCGGCGAATAGCTAGTGAATCCGACAAAATGTGCTTCGGAGAAGCACAGGGCGTCAAATATTGTGCCTCTGGAGATTCAGGTGGATCATCTATTTCGTCACTGGATTCCGATTGCTGTCTTGATGACGTCATATCACCTCCATAAAAATGTAACTTGCGTGATGTACCTTCACCTTGCATATAACTTGATTTGTTTTGTTGAGTGGGTGCAGTGGGTGGCGCCGATGCCATTTCAGTGGGTGTCGTCGTCGTGCCGATGTTGTTATCGTTGACATGGAAACGTTTTATTTGGTCGATGTGTCGTTTAATGGATGTTCCGTTGTGAGAAATTATGTAGTGCAAATCTCCTATACGTTGTGAAATAATTCCTGGGATCCATTTATCCATTCGAGTATTTCCAGATATGAAGTAAACATTCTCGCCAGGATTCAAAACACGGAACATTGAATTGAAACCAGCTCGTTGTTTTTCCGTAATTCGCGATTGTATATCCAGTGGTCTAACCAAATCCAGCCGTGTTCGGATGTTGCGCCCCAGGAACAGTTTTGCAGGCGCTTCTCCTGTTTCGGAATGAGCAACTTTTCGATACTGACGCAGAAATTCGTTGATGTTTAACTTGAGGGTGGTTTTCGTCGTGTTCATGGCTTTCAGAGCTTGCTTCACGGTCTGGACATATCGCTCGGCTTGGCCGTTCGTTGCTGGGTGATAAGGTGCAGAAACCTTGTGGAATTTAACTCCGCTCACCCGAAGAAAATCCTTGAATTCGACAGCGCTGAATTGCGGACCGTTGTCTGATACTACCGTCGTGGGAACACCGTATGCCGAAAATAGTTCATCGAGGATATTTATTGTTGCAGCTGCTGTTGTGGAAGTGGTCGATTTAACTTCAACCCATTTGCTGTACGCGTCGACGATTATTAACAACATTGTATCGGCGACTGGTCCCGCGTAATCAATATGTATACGCTCCCAAGGGCCATTTGGATACTCCCAATGATGACTGTTGAATTTTGGTGGAGTGGGTCCTTGGCGGGCACAATCTTTGCAGGATCTCACTGCTTGTTCGATATCGGAGTCAATACCAGGCCAATAAACGAAGGATCTTGCTAGACTTTTCATTTTTACTACCCCCAAATGTGCTATGTGTAGATCGTTTTGGATCGCTTGTCTAAACACTGTTGGTATCACAACTCTGTGCTCGAAAAGTAGGCAATTTGCTGTGAGCGTATACTTTGATTCCGGCGACTTATACCCCGCCCGCGCTAGATCACGGCCGGCCTCCAAAAGTTGGATTATTTTACCGAGGCTAACATCCTTGCGCGTTTCACAAGCAATATTTTCAGCTCTTAATGGAAGTTGTTGGATCTGGTGTAAGGCAAAATCCTCAAAATCGTCTCTCTCATTTCTTCCTTCCTTAGATGTCAAGCTGTTAATGGTGGAAGGCGATCCCTTATTTGGAATCCGGGAGCAGTAGTCAGCGTTTGTGTGTTGTTTCGTTGGTTTATACACTATGTTGAAATCAAAGTGTGCCAGGTAATCGGCGTAGTTCGACATTCGGCTAATACACAACGCAGGAAGAGTTTTACTAGGATGGAGAATCTGTGTGAGTGGCTTATGATCGGTAATCAGAGTGAACTTTCGAGCATACAAATAATAGAAAAACTTCTTTACCGCCCACACAATGGCAAGGGCCTCTTTGTCGATTTGAGGGTATCGTTGTTGTGTACTAGACATGGTGGTACTCGCGAAGGCTATTGGTCGCTCCTTCCGTCGCTCAGCTGGTGTGACAGTACAGCGCCAAGGCCCGTTTTGCTAGCATCCGTAGCAAGGATTAATGGTAGTGTCGGATCATACTGCATGAGAACTTGGGGTGATAACAAAACTTCTTTCACGTCATGGTAGGCCTGGTTTGCTTCTGGTGTCCATTTGAATGTGTCTGCTAAAAGCATGTCGCGTAAACATCTTGCTCGGGAAGAAAGGTTTGGAATGAATGAACTGTAATAGGTGGCCTTACCTAGGAACAGTTGCAGTTCCTCCTTGTTGGATGGACGTGGTGCGTTGCGTACCGCTGCAACATGGCTGTCTGATTTATGCAATCCGTGTCGATCTATTTTATGACCCAAACACTCGAGTTGTGGGGTCGCAAAAACGCATTTCGACCTGCTTGAGTCGTAGACCGTGTAGCCTCAACCGACCTAATGTCGCGCTTATCACTTGAAGCAATTCATCGAAATCCTTGGCAAACAAGATGATGTCGTCGTAGAAACTAACAACGTTTTCCAAACCATTTAGCAGAGTTTCCAGCTCTAGTGGGACGTATGAGGCCATGTGTTGACGTGTTTAGTGTAAGTACATGGCTGAAGTTGCCATCAATTGGAAGATGTGTATATGCATCGGTTACATCCAAGTGGCAAAACAAAGAAGCTCCCTTCATTTTGTTAAAAATTCCGTCGATCCTAGGTATTGGATGTTCGTCCACTATCATTCTTGGGTTGATGGTTGCTTTATAGTTGCCAGTGATTCGCAAGTTTCCGTTTTTCTTAACAACGACGTGTGTTGGAGGCGCCCATTCAGAGTAATCTACTCTCTCGTATACCCCTGAGGCGATTTTCTTACTGATTTCAGCAGCATATCGTTCACGCAACGCAAATGGTACGTCATGAGCTCTGGCAAAGACGGGTGAAACGCCTGGTTTCAGTTGCACTTTAGCCGGTGGTCCTACCAGCTTACCTGGCATGTCACTGAAAATATCTTCAAACAAACTAAGAGTATTCGATAGTTGTATGTTTTGATCAGAAGTCAATTCGACGGATGTTAGAGAGTTGACCGATGCTTCGGGAGCGAAGATTTGGTTCAAATTGATCTGTTCCGCAAAATGCGAGATCCATTCCCGTCCGAAAAGTGAATCAGACACTCCAGATACAACGTATCGATTGAGCCTGCGTACGGTCGACCCAACAGATACATTGACCGGTATGCGGCCAAGGCAATTAATATGGTGACCAGAGTAACTTTTAAATTGTCTATCCGTTTTCTGCAACGAGAATCTGGGCTTGATGGTTCGCAATTTTTCTGCTGCAATTATACCGCGTGGAGCGCCGGTATCTAACTCCATTTTCAGATCATATCCATCGATTTTTACGTTTATCATTTTCCTGTCTGCTGGTTTATCGTAGACCTGGTTAAGCATCTGCACTGCATCGATTTCGGACAGCGACAGTTCCTGTGATGCCACTTGATCGGTGGATGAGCGTTGATCGTTAGATTTTATAGAACGGCATACTTTGGCGATGTGACCCTTTCTGTCACAATTGTGACATTTCGCGTCTCGGAATCGGCATTCACTACGCCAATGTCGACCGCCGCAACCATTGCAAGGTCCGGCTTCTCTGCTATGCTGGTTCCCACTGCTTCCACTGCTAGGAATTCGTGGTTGCTTAGTAGTTGGCCCCTTCCTAGTTCTGAGACTTTCATAGCCAAGCTTGTTGGTTTCCTCGGGGATCATAGGTGTTGTTACGCCTGTGTTAATTTCACGTGTTGAGCTTCTTGTGGCCTCCAACGAATGTGCGATTTCGAAGGCTTCCTTGAATGTAGCTGGTTTCTTCGCAATAATTTCGTCACACGTGTCCCGCTCTTCCAAGCCGTGTAACAACTGTTCGATAAGCATCCTGTCCAAAAAGTCGCCGTATTCACAATAAGCGGCAGCTTGTTTCAATCGGAGGACAAATTGTGCGACGGGTTCCCCTTTCTGCTGCACAATCTGCCGAAATTTTATACTCTCGACGTATTTGTTCTTCGTTCGATCGAAATGATTGATGAGCGTAGTCTGCAACTCCTCGAAAGTAGCTTCCGCCGGATCACGAGGACTTACAAGAAATTTCAAAGCGTTGTTTAGTTCGGCACCCATGTGCACTCTGGCGTAGTTAGCATATTGGCGTTCCGGTATCAGACTTAGCTGGCGTGCCCACTTGAAACGGTTAAAATAATCGGTAATGGAAGTTCCTTCTGATGGACGGTATTCGGACATTGAAAAGGATGGAATCTTCGGGGTTGGAGCAGCATTGTCTCCGTCTTGACTTTGAATTCCGGCTTGTACTTGTTGGACGGCGTTTCCTAGGGACACTCTCAGAGCTTCCGCAATCATTGTTGAGAGGGTTTCCATCAGCTCAGCGTTGCCGGTGGCCATTTTGTCGAGTTATAGTAATAGGTTTCTCTTGCACAGTTATCCTCGTTATCGCCCGTCACTAGTTTTTCCAGTAATCCCACTTCTGACACCAATAATGTCGTGTATGTGGATTAAATAAATCAAACGTCGCGAATATACTTTCGATGGATTAATCTTTTATTTTCTATCCTTATTCTTAATAAAAGAACATTGCCCTAACTTGCTCGCTTGGCTCTTCATTTTCAACTAACTCTAGCTTCGGTTTGCTCATATACACTAAGAGAAATTAACATAGGACTTTTATAATAACATCAAAGCCTAAACATAACAATTTCCTCGTTATTCTTCCTTTTTCGGCTTTCTTCTTCGTTTCACTCTGGACGGTCCGCCATTCACTGCCTTCAAATTTGCCTCTCTTGTGCTTCTTCTTCATGGCCGCAAATAGAACTGAATGTGAGTGTCCACAGTTGGGTGGTTGGAGGTGGTCTTATGGTAGCAGTAGTAGTAGTTCTAGTTTAAATGGTAGTAAAGGGTGTATTCGATAAAAATGGCACACAGAAAATCTTCTGTAACTTTTGAATCGTATGAGTAAAAAACCTAGAAATTTGAGTAGATCTTATCCATAGTGTATTATTTACATCTGCCAAGTTTCATAGTTATACATTCAGTAGTTCCAGTCATGTCGTCGAAACAAGAAATTGTCCGTTAGAAAATTTTGTGCACTCACAATCAAAATCCAGGGGCGTCCCACCGGTGGATTGCTAAAAGGCTTGGAATTGCAAATACAACTGTGTCTCGTGTAATAAGAACCTTCAAGGAGCGTCTGAGTGTCCAAAGGAAGGAAGGGAGTGGTCGTAAAACTGGTCCAATGGACAGTAAAATGACCAGGAAAGTCGTACAACAATTCAAGAACCGTCCAAACATGTCAGTTGGAGATGTCGCTAAAAAGTCTAAGGTGTCAGTCGGTTTTGTGCAGAAAACTATGAAGCGTACTGGGTTACATGTTTACATAGTGCAATAAGCCCCAAACCGGAATGAAACTTTACACGAAGCTGCTCACCAAATCCGGTTGCATCGTGATGGATGACGAAACATACGCCAAGGCCGACTTCCGTCAACTTCCTGGGCAAGAATATTTCGTTGCCAAGTCGAAGTTCGATGTTCCGGAGGATGTTCGAAAGAAGAAACTATCGAAATTTGCAAAGAAGTTTCTAATCTGGCAGGCGATTTGCGGATGTGGTGAAATAAGTGCTCCCTTCATCACTTCCGGAACAATAAACGGTGCGATTTACACGGAAGAGTGCCTTAAGAAGCGTCTCTTGCCATTCACTAAGAAGCACAAAGGATCAACTCTGTTTTGGCCTGATCTAGCATCCTGCCACTACGCTCGAAACGTATTGGAGTGGTACCGAGCCAACGGAGTCAATTTTGTGCCAAAGGATATGAACCCACCAAATTCACCGGAACTTCGTCCAATTGAAAAATTCTGGGCAATTATGAAAACGGAACTTCGCAAACATCCCAAAACTATAAAAACAGAGCTAGAATTGAAGAAAATTTGGGTAAAATCAACAAAAACACTGGGAAAATCGGTTGTACAAAATTTTATGGGTGGAGTGAAAAGGAAGGTGCGAACATTCGGGACGGGAGACGAAATTGAATAAAACAAATGTTTTAAATCAAAACTCATTAGTAGTTCTTCATTCCCTGAAAATTTCAAGAAAATCCGATAATCAGCTTAATTTTGATGAGTATATATGTGTGTGCCATTTTTATCGAATACACCCTTTAGAAGTTGTAGTAACAGTAGTATTAGTTGTTGTAGTTGTTGTTGTTGTTGTTGTTGTTGTTGTTGTTGTTGTTGTTGTTGTTGTTGTTGTTGTTGTTGTTGTTGTTGAAGAATGAATGAGAGAGAGATAGAGAAAGAAATTGAACATTTTTTTCAAGCATCCAAACCGCACTCCACACATCCGACCAATTCTAAAGGTTCTACAGAGGAAGTTTGACACCATTTAGAAATCCGAGATGGCCGCGATTAGTGTGAGATTAATTTGTTAAAAATACAACATTATACACATTTTGAGAATGAAGACAATGTGACAATTTATTATCAATATCAGATGCCATTTTGGACTGCCAAATGGCGGCCATTGGTACTTAAAACTCATTCCAATATTACTCAATATGGCTATTCTACAGCACAGGAAAAAGCATTAAAACTTAAAATTGATGTTTCACACCGTTTTTAAATCCAAGATGGTAGTTTCCCATCGCTGCCAGTCACAGAACGACAATAATTAACCATGGATCGCTAGTGACAATCGTTTCTTAAGAAGGATTGATAAATTTCGATGATTCACAACACCGCAGGCTTATTCTGAGAGTCAAGCGCGGTGCGAAAAACTCGTCCAAAGGAGTAATGTGATTTTCCTTTCGATTGGTTAGGAAACTGAATTCTATAATTTTCACTTTGGTTGTCTCATCACACTCGATTTTCATCTCTCAAAGGTTCATCCTATTATGAAAATCGATTCGAAAACAAATTTGACAAATTTATAATAATTAATCAATTTGACGATGACATCGTCAATTATTTTCAATTTTCTGTCATCTTCCTTAACTCAAACTCGCACGAATCTTACAAGTATTATTTAATATTAAGTATTTATATTTCACATAAATACTAAAAATTTCTCAATGTTGTGTGTATTTCATTTGTTGCTTGACTGAATCCAATATATGACTCAGCCCACACCCAGACTCTTTGGCAGGCAATCAACTCCATCAAGTCGCTTGTCACGGCTATAACGTTAATTGCGTATATCCGCCAGCAAACTTCGCCTGAGCAAATGAAGCTATGTACAGTAAATATTAATATTTCAATTTTCTCCCGAGCATCGGATCCAGTAGAAAGCTGTTAATGTGTCCTCCGTGTGCAAGAAGAGGTCCAGTATTGTCGCGCGAGGTCAGCTCAGCTGCACTTTCCAATCCAGAGTTATGGTGGACCGACAACCGGCCACAGCCCAGCCCCGGAGAGATGAAATGTCAATCCAACGGGTGCCCATGTTTGAGCTTTCACGTACCTGGCCGCAGCCCTCCGGGAGACAACAACAACACACGCACACGCACACGCACCAGTTTATGGCGGTGGTGAAAGATGGATGGCGCGAATGTGTAATTATGCGTAATTGTTATCGCCGAAAAAATGCGAAACTTTCAGCCGATCGATCGATCTTCCGGCAGGCAGCGCAGCTTTCCAGGACACGCGAAACATAGCTCTCGGAAGAAAGTTGACCACGCCGCGGCCAATGTGTGCAGTACATGTGAGCATAAATGCGTAATTAAATCGAATAGCTCGTTTTTGAGAGTTTCCAGTGGGTAGGCTTGACTGAACCGGTGTATGTGCGATGGTCATTTTTCTCTTGTTAAAAATTACAGTAATTAATGCTTTATGAACATTAAGGGCTCTGCGTGAGGCAGTTTCTTCAGGTGGAAGAAGCTCGTGTCGGATGTGTCGATTTTTGAGTGAAATCTCATTTCAGTCGAATGTCGGATTAGATGGTGATTGATCAATTGTACGAAAATGTTGTGATCGGAGGATCAAACGGGTTCAAAACTGGACCGGAAATAGCCAACCAATCGGACCCTGTAATTTCCCAGCCTTATCTAGGAGTCCTAGGAAGCGATCGATCTTCTTTCGATGAATGGAACCGCAAATTACCAAGCCCGATTGATCGGTGAACGTTTTCGGACTACGATGACGACGAACGTGCAATTAGTTGACCCACGTTGCCTTAAGGGTCCTTATTTCACGCGTTTCTCTTTCCGAGACAAGCAAGAAAAAGGATATCGAGCTAAGCCAAAGGCGGAGATCAGAAGTCCAACCCTCAGGGATGAAACTCGTGGCACTTTCTGCTTAGAACTGGTGCAGAATTCTGTCTCTCTCTGTCCTTCAAATGCACACATCCCAACAAATAATAGAAATATTGTTATTAGTGATAATGATAGTAATAATCAGACGTTGGAAAAAGTCGTTACCCAACAACAAATCGTAACGTTTGACCCATTTGTCCCATCGCTTTACGATTTCGTTTTTTTGTTCTTTTTTCATTTGAAATCGAAACCTCGAAACCGTAGAGTCAAACGCTTCGAAAAAGGCAACCCCAGGAAGGTTGGACTACCTTTGTTCCTTTTTTGTTGGAGAGGGCGTGAGTAGTAATAAAATATCAATAACTACACGCTGTCCGGAGTCCGAAGAAAGGGAAAAGATCACAAGCGAGCCGCTCGGCTGCCTGCCTCAAGGACCCATCGCATCGGAATCACGGTCAAAGGTCGAACGCGATCCAGAAGCTGGATGTCATAAATCAAGCGCAGTTCAGATCTGGGGCTCCCGCGTCGAGCGTGTTAAAATTAGTATCATTAACGATCGATTTATGGCCGATTTCGGTGAGAGTGGGTCCTAGTGATTAGCCGTGCCGCGTTACCTAGGCAAGGAACGGACCCTATGATTACCAATTCAAGCCATCTTCGCCCGAAATGCGCATACTTCCAGGAATTCCCATTTCAACAGCAACTCTCCAGCCAAGAGTCCATCATAAACAACTCAATCGACTGATATCGATCGAACATCGCGGAGATCAACACCGGCTATCTTCGGCGACGATCTTATAAAATGGCCCAATTGATAGCACCGACCGCCGAGGAAGAGATTACACCTTCGCGATAATGTCAATCTCCCTGCAACCAACAATGGCTCGTTAATTTTGTCCAGTGTCCCTTCCTATGCTAATTCGTCAACTGCAACTAGAATGGTGGAGGGGTTCTGCCGAGAGTGTGCATTTCCCTTTGCCATTAGACAGGAAATTAGTTGTTTACCTGGGGGTAGTCACCGATGAACACATCAACGAGCAGAAATCAATTAGACTCACGGTTTGGGTGAGATCTCAGTCAGGATGCTGTCGATCTGGAGGAGTTTGAGCAAATTTATGGGTCGATGCAAAGCTAGCGAGGTTTGTGAATCCTTCCATTGAGCTCAAGCTGTTTTGGGTTTTCGATCGTTTGTGACAAAGACATTACTCTGTAACTTTGACATGAGATTTTCTCACATGAGCTAGAGGGTGCTACGGAGATCGAAGTAACCTGTGCTTCGAATGTTACGTGTTTGGCTTTTGCTGCATCGTTTTCGTGAAATCCAACATTCAATTTTATATGTGATATTGTATTAGAAGAACGTGAAAATATTATCGTCCTAGTGCTGTATTGTTGTGACATAATTGGGTGATTGCCGCAATTCGTTTTACAGGTTGTGCTCTGCCGGTTTTTTCCTCATTTCTTATATTAGCGATATTCCGCCTCGCAACCGGAGAAAGTATTGTATTAGTTCTGTTTAAGATGGTCTAAGTAATTATATTTTGATAATGAAATCGAAGCGGTGAATGTATTTAAAAAGCCTTTGTGAAACAACGCAACGAGAGAACCTACAATTCGCGAGTATTTTTTCAAACAGACGTAACTGATTTTGATTAAGATTCAAACGTTGAATTCTCGAAAACCTTAGCACTTTCTTACTTCCCTTCTTTGTTTAGAACAGGTTTACCTGTTTGAAGAAGTCCTCGAGAACAGTTAGATAATTTCCGGCAAATTAACCAGCAAGTAAACCAGATCTGCAAATATTGGCTTCATCTAAGCGGACCGTCTTCGAGTAAGGTTGCCTGGGCAAGGTTTGAAAGGCGCGTGTATCAAAGTTGGTAAGGACGTTCTATTTATAATTATTTTACCTTTTAACTGGAAGCCTTCTTCAATTTTGTTTTCCACACCAGAGCTTGTGTAACAGCTGGTTTAACAGTGCACTGTAACAGTGACGTTCGGAACGCAGAAAGTGGCCTTTACAGGGGACGATATCCTCCTGTGAAGGATCTTTCAATGGCTGGTCATCGGCAACAAAATCGTGTTTAATCTTTCCCCCACGGCGGCTGTCATCATCATCATCACCATCATCATCATCATCAACAACGCCGCATCCCTTTGTTTTGGTCAAGGCTTTGTTTAGATTAACAACTTGACAGCTCCAGAGTAAAGTCAATGTACCCCGATAATCGTGGCTTACTGGTTCTGTCAAATCGAATGAATGCTAGAGCAAATTATCAAATGAACGTATTTACATCTACTGTTGTTTTCAAAGCTGTGCAGCTAATATTTGTACTTGATGAATATAATGCTGACGATATGTTGTAATTTTTCCTAAATTTTAAATGGTGGATATTTTTACCCACCTTACAGAGAATATATTGAAGCATAAATACACTTGAGACTTAGACTAATAGCAAAAGATTGAATAATTTAAAAACCGTAGTTAAAAAAACACTCCAAAATTTTCAGCCACTTGAAGAATATATTTAGGCACTATGTTAATTAGGGCATATTTAACATTGAGAGACACTTTTTGATTACTTTCTTTCATCCATTTTCTAATCACGTTCCGATTCCAATCATTTACGTTGTCCATTCCACAATTTGTAAAGTACGTTAATCAGCATTGTTGTGGTTTGATCTGTACTTAAGAATCCCTCGAAAGTTTTATAATAGCGCTGTAATAAATGAAATAGAACGAGACAGGAGAGAATCTCTCAATGTTAGAGTCGCCCTAACGAAAAAAGTTCCTAGGTGTACGAAAGCTAGCAAGACGTGGCAGCCTACTTTACTTTTAAATAGAGCACTATACTTCTCAATGTGTGACGCTGTGCAACCTTCAGCACAATCGAAAGCCATCAAAGCAAAGAAACAAAATCGCTTTGCTTAGGGTAAACTGAGAAAAAAGATTGATTAACGCAAACATATTCTAGTTCCATTTAACAGTAGTTTCACATTGGATTAGGCACAAACATCACATTAGTTTGATTTGACTACCCACGGTGGTTATAACAAACTAAAATTTTGAGTAAATGTTTCGGGAATTACGTAGTAAAGTTCAACTGTACAACTATGTTGGTTGTTTCATTGTGACAGCTACAAAACAAATTTGTTGGTAGATTCTCCTTATGGGTTGTTTCAAACAAAGTTTAGGATGGTTTAAACTGAAATATTGTTTGAAACAAACAAACAAAAAACGGTTAAAACAACAAAAAATTCCGTGTACTACCTTACATTTCTTCTGCAATTTCAACTATTTGAATAATAAATTAACACACATTAGAAAAGTGCACATTCCCAATTATATACTTATCTAAGTCTAAAAAAAAATTCACATATGTTAATGCGAGTTTTTGTTTTTTTAGGTTTTTTTAATGTAAAATATTTAACCTTCACCCATTGTTGAGTGACATCGTCAGAGCATGCAGCAGGACTGGATGACAGAAACTAAAGAAACGTTACAAACAAAATTTTTAATTATTTTAAAATCAAACAAAATTTTACATACGGTTTTGAGAATTGAACCCATCACTATTATCCCCATTTACACTATACTTCTGTCAAATTGTCCGCAGTATCGAATGAAGATTATACTGCAGTATAAGCATGCTTTGGTTAGATCTTTAAAAGTGGTCCATTTTACCCGAATACCTCTCGTACTCTCATACTCTCATACTAACCCAACTTGAAAAAAAAACAAAAACTGAGTAGTAGTTCCCACGCTAGTCACTCACGACCAGAAATTTAAATTTTCGCTCTTGGCTCGTATAAGCCACGTATCGCTCAAACAGCTTTCCGCTGAGCAGCTCATCGACAATATTATCGGCTCTCATTGATCGCTGATAATTTATTATCCTCTCCCATTCAAGCAGGAAAATAGCGCTCTTTCAAGATCGGTGAGAACACTTTATCATCTCCCAACATTTAGAAGGCTCTACAGCTTGTAACACCTGTTCGTGTAACTTATAGCAGAAATTCAAACGGCAGCGGCTGTTTTGGTGTTAGTAGAAGGCGCAAAATCGGGTTCTCGAGAAGTGTGAAAATTCATTTTCGCCTGAAAATTAGCGCCGAAACGGAACGAAACTATCGGCTCTCTTTAACCCTTATGTGATCGACAGGGTACCCGGGTACCTTTTCATGTTTTACATTACTAAATTTCATAGTTTATTTTAAACTAGGAAACTGAAATTTAGTGACATCTTAATTATAGTTGAAAGGCAACTCGAGTGGCCATGAACATTTTTAGTAAAAACCCTGTCAATATGGGTATCAAAATTCGTGAAATTTCTCCAGTAGGATATTTCTCAACGTTTTTGTGGCTATCTGATGATTTGTCCTAAGCTTTGTCAATCCGGAACAGGTTTTTGTCAGGTCTCGAGTGGTTATGAACATTTTAAGAAGGAAACCTTGACAATGTGGTTATCAAAATTCCAACGTTTCTCAACGTGTTGTGGCCAGGTTTGTTCATGGCCACTCGAGGCCTCACGGGAATTTGTTTCCAAATGAATGTTCCGAGGACAAATCATCAGATGCCAATAAATGTTGAGAAATAGCTTTCCGGTAAAATTTCATGAATTTTGAAGCCCATATTGTCAAGGTTTCCTTCTAAACATGAACATGGCCAGTTGAAGCCCAACGGAAACCTGTTCCGGTTATACATATCCGAGGACAAATCTTCAGATTGCCACTAAACGTTGAGGAATACACTTGATATTGTTCTTTCCTTGTATTCTCCCATACGCGGGGTAACGATCTGTGATGATGTTGTTTTTGAGAAGGAAATAATTTCTCATCACCATGAGGCTCTAGGAGTAGACAGCATTTTTTTTTTTTTTTTTTGCTAGAACAAAGTTGTGAAGAGAAAGTATTGATAGTTCCGTTAACTCACGGCAGGCTGTGAAAATTGAATAGAAGTAGTTTGAAATTGAGCGGAGGGCATTGTGAGGTAGTATTCCTATTTGTTCTAGCAAAAAAAAAAATGCTGTCTACTCCTAGAGCCTCATGGTTGAGGAATAGCCTACTGAAGAAATTTCATGAATTTTGATACCCATATTGAAAGCGGTTTCTACTGAAAATGTTCATGGCCAATCGAGGCCTCATGGGAACCTGTTCCGGATTGACAAGTCCGAGGACAAATCATCAGATTGCTACAAAATGTTGAGAAATATGCTACTGGAGAAATTTCATGAATTTTGATACTCATATTGCCAGGGGTTTTTACTGAAAATGTTCATGGCCAATCGAGACCCCACGGGAACCTGTTCCGGATTGACCGGTCCAAGGACAAATCATCAGATAGCTACAAAATGTTGAGAAACATCCTACTGGAGAAATTTCATGAATTTTGATACCCATATTGCCAGGGTTTCTTTTTAAATATGTTCATGGCCACTCCAGGCCCCATGGGAACCTGTTACAGAATGGCCGTTGCAGGAACAAGTCGGCATATTGCCCACAATGGAATAGAAATGGTTTCTTGGAATTCTTCCATAGATTTTGACATCCATTTCCAGAAATTTAATAGTTGTTTCCAAATAGTGCCTCCGTGCCGGACCACAGCCCCGGTAACCCGGATTTACGGGAACCAGATGAATTTAAATCGTCATTGCTGATAATGTCCCTGAAGCCAATAAGTTTTGGAATCTAACGGTGCCAAAAGAATTAAAATCGGTCAATCATAGCCAGAGTTATGATCATTTGAATTTGGTGGGTACCAAGGTACCCTGTCGATCACTTAAAGGTGTTTTTTTTGTCGATCACATAAGGGTTAAAGAGTGAAAAAATATTATCATCGTTGCTTTTCTCACGAGAATTACTTTGCTGGATAAAAAATCTCTCGCTCTTTGTGCCGAACTGGTCTTTTTCAGCAAGGAAGAAAAGGAACATTTTTCTTCTCAGATCGGCGAAAATTTCAATCTCTGCTCACGACTGAGTAAAAGCAACTTTCGTTTTGAGTTAGAGCTCACGGCCGTGTGTTTTCTTAATTGTCAAACTCCTGGAGTAAACAAATCAGTTACCTTTTTCTTGGATTCGAAAATTCAGCAAGCAAAATGCTGACGAATAAAACTCTTTCAGATGCGTATCTAAACTCCAAGAGGGGTAAGGAACGTGTATTTCAAATTATATCTGCAACAATCGATAAAAATGACGAAGAAGTACAGGAAATCGTTAAACCCTGGATGAAACAATTTATGCGCCGTTGGATTCACTGCCGTAGCCGAACTAGATTCATGGAAAGGGAACAGGAGGGGCTCGATTGCGATTTCCTGGTGAGTATATTATTCAACTGGTATTGGTAAGGAGGCAAATTTAGCGCCTCTTTAAGCACAATTGATAGGGATGTAGCTATACCCACTTGAAAAATGTAAATATTTCCACCATACAAAAAAACAATGGGACCGTCCATTGATGGGACAACTACTGTTTAGCATAGCGTTCGCCATAAGCGTGTAGTGTTTCATAAAATGATTAACTCTTTGTCTGTTTTTGTGGTACATTCTAAAATTATGGTTCTAAAAATCGTTGGACAGACAAAGGGTTGAGATATTTCATAACTGTGTGTGTACTGTACATACCTATCATAAGCCTTATGCCATTTTTATCATACAAGATTGTAAAACAGGTTGCTGATCAATCAACTCCATTTCATCAGGCTGGCTCTTCAAATACACTTCGTGCTACAGAGCAGTGCGAAAGATGCTGCAGTGGACGAAAACGTCTGCCATTCCAGAACCTTTCAAAAGGCGTCAAGGACAGGAGAAGTAGGCATCTATCTAAAGAGCCACTCGAAAAGCTTTTGCGATCGGCGGAAAAAGCTGCTCACCACAATTCTTCCTCAGCTACAGCGAAGCTTCTAAAATATCTCAGAACTAAAGGTGACAAGTAGGCTTTTGATATGTTACAGAACCTTAAGCAAACCGAAAAACTTCACGAGCCTTCAGCAGAAATGTCTCTAATGCTGAAAACGTGGCTTAGCCTTAGTAAACGGAAGTACCAGGCAGTAGTGAAATTCTCCAAGAAAGTTCTTGGAATTAAAATGTTGAAGTCGTGGAAAGATGTAATGCAACTTCGCAATGAAATAATCCCTGAAATTTCAGCTCCAAACTAGGATAAGGGTCATGCAGGTCGACTAAGATCTGTGTCGTCAGGTTGATAACATTTTATGGTTGTTTTTTTTTATTATCAATTTTGTTTGGGACACTTTATCATCAGTACACCAGTTTTTAGGTATAACACAATAAGGTCATCCCCTCTCCATGGCTGGATTTTGTAGCTGAACGCTGGTGGGAGGGCCTAATCCCATGTTAATGATTCATTGGAGATAGCTGATCTATGATAGGTGTCGCTAGGTCATGTCATTGTATGACCTTCTACTCTAATTAACCATTCATGGGAGAGCCAAAGGTCCAGCCACACAAAGTAGTGATAATATCACACTCACTCCTCTTTCTATTTAATAGCCGCGTCGTAGCACGCATGATAAAGGCACTTAAGTTGAGTGTGATATTGGCGAGTTGGGCCGCAAATCACTAAAAATTTAATAATAGATAGATTTATTAAATTTTGAAAACATGTAATATTCAATTTGAGGTGGAAGTTTGAACTGTGTCATAGAATTTCCTATGCTTCTAGACCGTGGCCATAAGTGTTGTGGTTTTGTGGGATGCGGAGGGCCCGTTTAGGAATCAGATATCGTATCACTAGGGTTTGTCATAGGTGTGTTTGTTCAGAATGAAAGAGGTGTGCTACCGGCGGGCTTTGCCGCAATTTACGCTTAGACGAGGCTAAAAATAGTTTGTAGACGCCTGACATCAAGTAGTTAAGGGGCACGACAGGATCCCAAATAACATTGCCTAAACCATCCAGCTTTATTAAGTTTTACTAAAGTTTTATGAAAGCCACTAGAAATCAATTCGGTTTTATTATAGCAGCAAGAGATGCCAATAGGTTTAAAATTTTAGTCAGTTTTATAAGAACCTACACAGCTTCTTTACAACGATCTTGAAACCTTGACTTCTAAAATTCCTTTCACTTCTATCAAAGGTTTTATTTTGACTTTATAAACTCGTAAAATGCTGTTTTGAAATACCGTTTTCGGACTTATTCATATTATCTTATTATGGTCAGTTGAAAAACCATTTTTAAACCATTTTGCCTCCAGTAAATGCTTTAAACGGCTAATTGGCATTGAGGAAAGCTACCAAGCGACAAGATAGTTTTATAGTAGCCATTGCTAAGATAAATTGGCTTTTTGGCAAAACTGTGATTTCTTGCAATCGCCATATTGAAATATATGAAATAATTGAAATGTGGAATAATAAATACACCAAATTTTAAATGTCATACAATTGAACTGTAGATCTGAGACAAACTTCGGTATTCGTTTAGACAACCTTATTGGATTCCATCAATTTACAAATTTTTTTTTGATTAATTCATCGAAATATATTTCTTTCAATTTTGTTTTTGTTGTTGTAAACTCGCACAATTTCCGAGGCGCATTAATTTGCAGGTCTTATCGTGCCAATATTCACCATAAAATTAAATGCGCATATGATTTGGAGCATGATACGCTGAGACTCAATTTGTTTTATATATTTTGCTATCAAACATAATTTCCCGCAACACTTGGTCTTTTTTCTTAGCCATTATTTACTATTGAATGAATCAGAAGAGCAGAGAATCGAACAAAGCAGAAAAAAAACAACCACGATATCGCCGTGAAGTTTGACAGCTGTGGCCATTCGGCCCTATACTGGTTTTGATGGCGGCCAATAGGTTTTATGGTGATTCTCAAGTGGTCATAACATCTTTCACTAGAACATTTGCAGAATCTTTATGGAAAGGTTTTATTAATTTGTTTTCTCAACCGTCTATAGAGTGGGCCACTTTGTACACATTTCGGCTTTAAAGAAGCATAGAGGAGGTGTTGGTGGACAAAACAGTTTTGAATGTAGTTTCACCAACAAAGCCGGGAGGGGTGCTATACGGCTGGAATAGAACTGAAATTGTTACTTGGGATGTGCAGTTTTCATTGGCGTGGCAATTCTTTCATTGTTGTTTATTCATGGATTGTCATTAACTAAAATAAAAAAAATACCTAAATTGCAATGCTAATTCTAATTCTATTATAAATTATAATTTATATATGTGCGTATACGACAGCCGACTTTCAAATTATAGCAAATCATAGAGAGATGTTACTTGGATATAGCGAGTTGCAGCGTAAAAACAACATGAAACGTACAGTGGCATCTTAAATAGCTTGGTGACATTGATACGAACTACAGGGAATGGCTCTCTCTAGCTTTTCGGGATTTGCCGTATATCATTGTAATGCAGAATTGCAAATTCACGATTTTATGATCACTTTCACTTTTTTTTTTTTTAAACACAATTTAAAAAAAAATTGAGCGTAGAACGATGGTGATTGGGAAGCGAGGATTATTTCAAATTATCGTTTCATTTGATCACTATTTAGTATAAAAAATAAAACATTGAAACACTTTTTTCAAATAATCACTGGTAAACGCGAGTAAATTCCTTTAAATTCCATTGGAGAAGACTTGTCTTCTGACAAATAGGCCTATTTCGTCTGCGACTTACAGACTTCTTCTGTGTCAAGTGCTCGACTTATGATTTTCTTTTTGTAGTATTTTTAACTGGTCCAAAACGCCCTACCTTAACCACCTACCTAACCTATCCTTGTTCCTTCCCATGGAGTTCATGTGGTCTGGATAGACAAGTTCGCCATTACCCCTCCTTCACCATCGGCTTTGGACTGACTTGCGCTCTTATTGCCCCACCAATTGCTGCAAAATGAAAATGAAATGAAGCACAATAAGGTCATCATATGTACAAAACGATTCAAAAAGTTAGTATAAGGAAGCCAATTCAGTGTTTCTATTCAACTTCAATTTCGACTTTTTTGGCTAACTTTGTTGAATAAAAATTCTCAATAATAATGAAAGATAGAAGGAAACAAAATCATCTAGAAGTAACCTCAAGAGAACGTTAGTGCTTCGTTTTAATAACATGTCATATTTACACTAAAATGGCATAATATATTCAGTACTACTGATCGACTGTTGATTCATGTTTGCTTTTGAAAGATTCAAACTTCTCTCAATAACAATGTCACGTGTTTATCGTCTGGAAGCTTTCAATTTGTGAAATTTCCTTGGGGTTTTGGAATATCCTGCTGTATTTTTTTCAAGTATATTGGTGCCACATCATGTAACCGGTCTATCCGATGAGCTATTTCTCGAAACATTGAGAAAAAAATTTGGCGAACATCGTGCAATGCTGAAATCCTAAGGCAATGCTTTAAAGTTGACTTTGGAGCACTTCTTATGGTTCCCTAACTTTCAACTTTTTTCGAGAACTTTCCTTAACATCATTCCCGAACCAGCAGCTTGACGATAGACCATAAATCAATCCTCACTGTAGACAGCAAGAGCAATTGAAGGCATCCAATAAACCAATCCACCATCTCAGGTGAGAATTTCGACATATTAGAACGAGATCATCGCCTACTGATCTCAAATCAGCTTCATTTTTTTACAGCGCGAGAAAAAAAAAGGATTTATGACGGCATCGATCGAAGAACGGCACCCGTGTAATAAACCCATTTGGAACTTCAAAGGAGCGCTAATTCGATCTTAATTGGTATCGCGCTCATCCTTGCATCGGAGTGCAACATTGTTCCACCCTCCTTGAAACGATACAAAAAAAAAAAACACAGATCATCAATCAGGAGCACCGAGTCGTATGGCAGTAATAAAGTGCCCCCGCTCGATCGAGAGCTTCTTCATTAATCATAATCGAGTTTCGTTCGCAGCAGAAGCCGTTTTCGGGAGAGGCGGTCGCTTTCACGATTTGATTTGCATGAAGCGTTGATCCTAATTGATCCCGATTACACCGGTGGAAACGTCTTGATCCGAGGAAGCCAAGGTCAAGGCTGCAATTGATGATGATTCAATCGAACAATAAATCATTCAAATTTATGGTTTTGTGGTCAGGAGTGGATGCTGACCTTGATGCAACGTGGCAAGATCAAGTGCGACCGGTGAAGATGTGTCCCAGTTGTGGTTAGCATACAGATTCTGGGAATCATTGTCACCCTTCGGAGCCGTCGCAAAATTCTATGTGCATGCGAAAGCAGTGCGGACAAGAAGGAAGGCGGCAAAATTTCCCGATTCACGCTTGATTTGCGCCAGGAGTTGTTTTTGCTTTTCACTTCTCTGAAAGCGACCAGATGTCCGTTCCGGTGTACTGACCAGCGAGGACCCTTGGTGGGTGGCTTTGGGAACGACACCGGAGGAAGCGTGAAAACAACATTAGCAAAACAATCGAACAATGGTGCCGAAGATGTAATTAGTAGAGAGGTGCTCGTTCGGGCCGGGCCGGTCGATGATGATATTTGTGGTTCCTGGATCTGCATCTACCGAAGGATCAGAACATTAGTTCAAACAATAGCGCTCGGTGGGCATTCCTTTCTTACCGGAGGTGTCCTAAGACGAAACGAATCTCTTTGTGCGGACGATATCGATGAGCGGATCGAAGAAATTAGCCTGGATTAAGACATTCTTGTGGCAGGTCTTGTCTTGGGTCAGGCTTTCTGTCGAAAACGAGCGCACAAAAACTGGAAACAAACGTCGGCTGTCTGTGTGCATAAGTAATTGAAATTTGTGTAATCCGACTTAGCAGGCAAAGGAAAGCAAATTAGCTGACCGCCGCCACTTTCGAGGGCTCGGTGCATATAATTATGTAACCGGAATGCGGTGCGTTCAAAGCCGAATTGTCGGTGTTCGGTATCGGCTGCTGATTGTGGTGAATTGATAGGTTTCATTACCGGGATCGCATAGCAGCTCAGGAATTTGGCAGAAGATTTGCGGGCAGAAAATAATGGTAACAAGATGAAGCAAAATTGAAATACTTTTAAGGCCCTACCACATTAAGAGATAACTCGGTTTTTTAACGAGAAAATGTTTGTTAAAACGGTAACTTTAAACAAAAATTGTTTTGGATGCACATGATTATGAATGTCTAGTCATATTTTTGAACAAAAATTGAGTCTTCGTCTCCTTCTTTTCTTTTCAAACTAAATGCTTTCGCAACTAGCTTATTGCTTGCTCTCAACTTAGTGTTCCACAGTTATCAATTAAGAGCTTTCGATGCCAGGTACCATTCTTGCGTTAGTATGATTGTGTGGCAAGTACAAGCATACCCTATGCCCAGGTAGTCGAGAATTTTTCCTTAACGAAAAATTTCTAGACCAGGCCGTGGATCGAACCCAGCCACCTCTAGCATGGTGTTGCTTTGTAGCCACGCCTTCACCGACTAAGCTTAAGGAGGACCCGAAATTGATTCACCTGTCCTGATTTTTCTAACAAAGGGTGGAACGGTTAAAACTTGGTCGTATCAAATATGACGTAGTTTTTTTAATCGTGCATTTAAAAAACTTGAACAACCCTCATTTTGTAGGTGAATGCGTATGAAATGTTGTCTCTAGTTTGTTTTTGCCATTTTCTATTCAGTTGTCAAAATAGCGTCGAAGCAAGAAGTGCAGCGTATCAAAATTTTGCATGCGCATATGTATTCCCACGCCGACTTGGCCAAATCACTTAATATTGTCAAATCAACCGTGACGAATGTTATAAAAGTGTTCGGAAAACGTTTGACGACTACCAGGAAGCCGGAATCAGGAGGACTCCGATACTAGGAAGCTGCAGCGACCGGAAGAATAGCGGCCAGTATTTTCAAACGCATCTTCAATCTTTCCATCAGAGATAGCGGAAACAAATTGGGAAAGTCCTGAACAACACTGCAGAGTGCAAAGAAACGAGCCGGACTGTCAACATGTAAGGTTATAGTGACACCAACTCGATATGATAAGCAACACGCAACAGCTAAAGGAAGAGCGCGTAAGTTGTACACGAGTTTGTTGATCCCATAAATTCAGTGAACTTCCCAGAAACTCAGATAACTTATCAGATGTTTAGGATTCTTCTTAGAAATTCAGAAAACTTCTTCCCAGCAGTTTTGCGATTCCCCATGATGTTTAGGGAACATCCCAGAAAATCTGGAAACTTTCCATTGAATCAGCGAACACCCCAAAAATTCATACAACTTCCGTGAAATTCAGGGTTTTTCCCAGAATTTCAGGGAATTTTCCATAACTTATAGGTACTTACTATGAATTTCGTAAATTCCCGAAAAGTTAAGGATTCCTCCAAGATGTTCAAGCATTATTGGGCATTTGTTTGGGTATTTCTCAGAAGTTAGTAGAACTACCCAAAATGTTCAGGGAACTCACAGCAGTAAAGGGTTTGGTCCCAAAGTTCAGGACAAAAAATACAAAAAAATTCACAATACTTCAGGACGAATTCAGGACAAAAAATACAAAAAAAATTACGAATTCAGGACAAAAATTCAAAAAATTTCACAATAAATGAGGAACTTCCCAGAAATTAAGGGTCCGTTTCAGAAGGTCAGAAAATTTCCCAGAAATTCCGAGAACTTTCCAAAACTTGAGGGTCCTTTCCAGAAGTGCAGGCAACTTCCCAAAAATTTTGGAAGTTTTCCAGAATTTTAGGGAATTTTCCAATAAATTGGGGAATATTCCAGAAAGAAATTCCAGAAATTCTGAAAGTTTCCAGAAACACAGGGAATTTTACATAAATTTGGGGAACATCCCAAAAGTTATGGGCTCTTCCCAGAAGTTCAGAGATCTTTCCAGAAATAAATTGTCCAGAAATTCAGGGAATTTCCCAAGTGTTCTGGAATCCTTTAAAACATTCAGAGAACTCCCCCAAAGATCGGGGAACTTTCTAGAATTTCAGAAAACGTTTCAGAAATCAAGAAATTTCTAAAGATTTTTTGAATATTCCCAAAAGTTAAGATAAAATTTTAAGGATTTTTCCATAAGTTAAGGGTGTTTCCTACACTCAGAGAAATAAACTTTCGATGTTCATAAGATTGCATTATGATTATTATCAACATGAAATCAGTAAAAATTTCATTAATTTGAAAAAAAAATTATTTTGAAAAAATAAAAATGTGGAACAACCATGCTTCACAACTTGTTGAGATTAAGGGTCTAGCTACTTAATCACTAGTATATATCAACACTTTTACTACCCCATAATTGTTAGTACCAAACCAAAACGTGAATCAATAAAAATCAACTACTTTTTTAAAGATGTAGAAGGAAATATTCTCGCATCACCATGCGGCCCCACGAGTGGACAGTAATTTTGCTAAAACGAAAAATATAAAGAGAAAGTGTTGATAGTTCCGTCAGTGTATGGCATGCTGAATAGTACTCATACCAAGCACACATTTTTTTATCATACCATCCACGTGCTTGGTAGGCAATGGCTCGAGTACTAAATATTCAACGTGTGCTTCGCTCAATTTTAAATACTTCTATTAAATTTTTCACAGCCTGCCGTACACTAACGGATCTATCAATACTTTCTCTTCATATCTTTCGTTCTAGAAAAATTACTGTCCACTCTTGGGGTCTCATGGTGGTGAGAGAATATTTCCTTCATAAAAAAACATAAGTGTACTGTCTAGAACATAAGCCTGATCCTAAGTGAACCTACCAAAACTTTCTATATAATAGGTTTCTGTAAAATTTATTTGTATGAGCTGTTTGTTAGTGCTAATCATGACCAATGCTTCTACAGGGTAGGCCTGAATAAGTAACGCATGAAACAAAGACTATGAAAAGACAAATAAATTAGAGGTTTCTTTGTTATTCTGTTTCTTATATTTTATTGTTCATGTGAACATATTTACATTTCGATTCTATCGCCTTTAGCTTTAATTATTACCTTTAGTCTCTTCGGAAAGGCATTACAAGCGGCACGCACCTGATTATCGGGGATTTCATTCCATATCTTCTATATGGTAGCTTTGAATGTTTCAACACCCATTGGTTTGAGATCTCGAAAGTGAGCTTGCATGATTCCCCAGATAGAGTATTCCAGAGGATTTGCATCCGGCGAAGAAGCTGGCCATAATTCCATAAATTAAGTCTGGAAAATTCTTGGTGCACCATGCTTGAGTAATCTTTGCTCCATGGGACGGCTCAGAATCCTGTTGAAATGCCCATTTGCTATTACTGAACATCGTTGAAGTATACTTCGACTGCAGTGGTGACGACCTTCCGCAGAAATCACTCCCCAAATCATGACCGAAGTGTGATTTTGGAAGCGATGAACTGCGCGAATTAAAGAAAGGATATCCTGAATACTCGCTGTATAGACCGTGGTCATTTTGAGGGTTGAAACTTTGCCTCATCCGAAAACACCGGAATCACCGTGCCGACGAAGTAATTCGCGACAACGAATGACTCTGTTCTTCTTGTTGGCCTCCAAAAGTCCATGGATTTTTCTTTTCCTGTACGACACCAATCTTAAATCCTCTTTGAGAACTGAGCTGTTAGTTTTCCTGGAGACGTCCACACTTAACTGTTCCGCTGGGTACTTTTTTCTAAGCGTGTAGAAGAATTCCACACTGAAACAAAACACTGCGTCACTTATTTGGGCCTACACTGTATAAACCAATAGTTTACTTCAGACTTCATTACTTTGTTACTGACTAGCCAGATGGACTAGCTTCTAGAATGCCCCTAACCTCTGGTCTAAGCTTCGGAGGTCGTCTGGGGTGGGCTACACTCGCCTCTTTTGTCTCAAGGGTGGCTCTTCGCTGTCGTCACTGATCAGAAGGACAAAACACCACTCAATTCCTTCTAATTGTCGTTTAATACTTAACTCACTCGATGTGTGTGTGTGTGTGTGTGTGTGTGTGTGTGTGTGTGTGTGTGTGTGTGTGTGTGTGTGTGTGTGTGTGTGTGTGTGTGTGTGTGTGTGTGTGTGTGTGTGTGTGTGTGTGTGTGTTGTAGTGTGTAGTGTGTAGTATGGTCGTGTGGCTGTCCAGCGATGACGGGATTCTGCTGCGGTGGGGTTTCTCGGCGGCGGTGTTGCTGCTCGGGCCTCGATCGCCTGATCAAGGGTAGCTTGGTAGATGCGCTCTTATCGGCGGCTTGACAATGGCGGTTGTTGACCGGTAATGTCTTTTTAGTCCGTAATTAATGGGTGCTGCGGAGATTTAAGAGGTGGTCTTAGGGTTGGGAATTTGCTACTGGGTTTGGTGGGTAATAATAGCATACCTGACTACGATTTCGCAATATCCTTATGTCGGTTCTTTCTCACTTCACTATTTAACTATATTATGGCTTTTACTTTGCTAATACTAATTAGTTCCATGTACTTTTAGCTTTTAGATTTTAGCTATGCTTAGCACAACAGCTGAAGTAAGAAAGACCTTTCGCTTGTTAACGTCCAGTAGCTTCCCTCGTAACCCGAGAACCTCTCCTCCTTTTTCCCAAATGTCAACCACACCTCGTCCATATCCGTCTTTCAATTCCAATGCCCACCTTATCCTTACTCCTTCCCGTTACGTGTTTTGTTGGGTATTGGTTTGTGGAAGTGTGTTACAATATATGAATTTGACCGTTGGTGTGGAAGTGAATCTTCTTACGTAGATTATCTATTTACTTTAATTTTACAAACTTGTATGCAAGTAACTGTTATACAGTTTGAACGCATTTATGACGAACTCTTCTATTCCTATTTCTCACTCTCTTAAATATCTCCTGCTTTTCTTGCTCGGGACTGGCTTACTAGGGTAGAGGAACCAAAACGGTAACAACTTTTCATTTCCCAGCAATCGAAATACAATTCGGAATTGGAATTTGCAGCCAAATTAGTCGTAAAATCCGCAACAGTCACAACTCCGGGAGCCTCCTCATTTCGAACTAGTCAGCTTTTTCTGGAAAATGCAATTACTGAAAAAAAAAAAAGAGAATCGTTCGTTATTCAGGAATGAAAAGCCACGGCAATTCGCTAGCACCGAGAGCAACTTGAGGTAATTATCAGCATCCGAAGCGAACAACACCACTTTCTGTCTGGCGCCAGCATAACCCGCCCCAAATACGGCCACTTTTTGGCTTAATATCAAGCAGCGTGTAGTATTTTCTAACGGTATTTGTCTTGTTCCAAATTGCTGCAAGAATAGATCAAAACATATCGTTTTAAAATTATGCAAAATAGATCCGGTATAAAACAAAATTTACAACACCTGTGCGTTGGTCTAAGAAAATAAACCCAAACCCTGATTTGGACCACCGTTGAAGATGCCCTAACCCATCAAGAAATAAAAAACAAAATATATCTTCATTCATTTTTTTATTTTCCAACGTTTGAGAATGCAGTTTAGGGCCTTCTTTCGGTTCTTAATTCACCTATGATCCGTAATAAAGACAATGATTCTCATTTGATTTGCACGTGGGTTTTTTCACCGTGAAGTGATGACACTCGTAGAAAGTTCCTTAAGAACGCATTAATGTAATTTTGTGACATTATTTTTTTCACAATCAAGAAATAAAAGAAACATTTTTCTTTTTCCAAAAATCTTATCTGTGATTTGCGCATCCTCACTTCAATTTTTCAATTCCAGCCACTCGTCCCCAGAAACCTCAAAGATGAATTGGAACTCTCTTTTATCTTTTGTTATTTTTCCATCATGAATCATTGTCACCGTTTGTCACCCAGATCTGTGCTGATTTTTTTTCTTCCACCTTCCATCACAAAGAAACCGAACTTCTTTCGCATGTTATTCTTGAATCCTCGAGCTTCGAGAAACTAGCCCAAGATGAATTGCGTCTTCTGATTTCGTTTCTCTAGTTGCATCATTCGATCCTCCCCGATCTACCTTGCTTGAAAACGGAGCAACCCAGGTACCCGGACCCATCCCTGGGTCTCTATAGAAACGCCTAAATAATAGAAACAAAGAATTGCAAATTCTACACCAGCTCGTTTCACTTCGGGTTCTTCCACATACCTGTCAACGTGAAGTCGGTGGTTTTCTTACTTTTGCGGGATTGTTGCCTAGAAAACGACGACGACGACGACGACGACAGGTCAGGCAGGTATTGTCCTGAGAGCACTGGCTTTGACACCTTCTGTGACCGGGGCCCCCGGTAGGCGAATTGGCGCGAATCGAATCGGGACTAGTCACGCTCTCAGCAACAGAAAAACTGGCGGCGGCGGCCGGCGGCGGTGGGTATCGATGCGGAACAATTCCACTTTTCTTCCTGTGTGCCCGATGGACAATTCACAGGAAGTGATTTGGTGAATGGTGCGCATGCTTCCGGGACTAACCGGTTGTTGTCCAATTGTTGCCGCTTTTGTCATGTCGAAGGTAATTGCCGGGAATTGTTCTCGGAAAGGGGTTCGATTTGATGGTTGTTACGAGAAATTTGCTTCTGAACTGGACGAAATTCATTATTATCCTGATCAAATGAATCAAGATGAAACAAAACAGATCCGTCCGGCTAATTGATTTGTAGCATTTATTGCAAACCACTGTCTTCGATCCGCACACACCGGTCGGGTTCTAGTTCGGCTCGGACTTCCGAAAAATGCACCTTTTCTTTCGAAATAAGCCAGCAAAACAAAGGGAACAAAATTGGCTCATCCTCATCCATTCCTTGCGCAGAGCCTCGCACATCTGGACTTTCCCTTGTCCCGTTTCCCTTTTTCTTCGTTCCTGGATTGGGTGCGCGCGCTCCTCGCGCGTCAGGATCAAGTTGCTCGCAGACGAAAACTGCACACATGGCCCTTTCCAGTCGTCGAACCCAGTTGTTGTTGTTGTTGTTTGCCATTTGTGAGTGAGATTTGATCAAACACTCTCTCGTACAAAAGGATATGCGTTTCGGCATGTGTGCCATTGCGGAGATTGTTGTTTTTGTTTTCGTCTTGGTCTGTTGCTCTCGATCGTAGATTTTGGCGTTAGCAGTTTTTGCCCTGCTTCGGTGGCCAGGTGTAAATATGCTCCCTGAGGGCCCTTCTGGCAGTCGATGAACTTGCAGCGCGTTTTTCCGTCAGAAAGAAAAAACTACCTACGAAACATGGCCAGCTATGATTTACACATCCTTTGGGACTTATTTGAAATTCTAATTCTAAGGAACGCTAAACAAATTTATCAACCAAAGTGCACTGCTTCGCCGGGTGATTGATTTCGCCCCTCGGCAAGACAGGGTGTCCCGAGAGCAGACGAATAATCAAATAAATTTGGCGAAACGATCGACACTTCAAACCATTTGTTTTGCATAGAAATTGAAACGCATTCCATCTCCGAAATATTCCCGATCGAATCTTGATTTATAAGAACACGCTTGACGTTGAGCCTCCGGCAAAATCTCGATTCGAGGAAACAGTTATCCGACATGTCTCTAATCCCCTAGGGCTCTAATCCTCGGGTGTGAAACTGCTCACAGCAAGGCTGCAAAAGATCCAATTCGGGAAGAAACGGAATCACATGACACCGGCTGGGAAAGCAATCCTCCGCCAGGATCGTATGTCATAACGGAGAGTGAGGCTGCAGTCCGGCTTCTTCAAGTGTTAAATGTCAAGCTAACGGCACGTTCCTGACGATTGCATAATTTGTTTTTCTTCCTGGTTGGGTTTTGGAAAATGGAGGTTTCTCGCAATAAGATTGCTTACACCTGTTGAGAACCAAAATCAATTCGAAATTCCATCGATACTCTATAAATTCCCAGTTTTACGATCGCACACACTGTCACAAGCTTCAATTCCGTCCTCAATCCTTTCTCGCCATCGTCATCATCGAAATTCAACCCCTTTGTATTGTTGTCATTCGTCCGTTCGTCCGTCCATTGCCAGGAGAGTGATCACCCCCCGCTATTATTGTTCACATCGGCATTGTTGTGATCGAAAAAACCCTTTTGTCCGACGATAAGGGTGAGTTTGATTGCTCTATTCTCTCTCTCTCTTTCGGAAACAGAGTCCCGAACAATGAATAGGTGAAAATAGTTTTCTTTTCAATTTTTCAAAAACAGAAAAAAAATCCTATCAAAAGGACACATTTTATTAATCTGTTTTTCGCTGTCCCGGAGAAAGGGACCGGCGAGGTTTATTTGAATTTTCGAGGTAGATTCCTGGAAATCGATCGGTGGGAAAGGATGTTCGCCATTTTTCAACTCTGTGTGAAACTTGTGTTCTGGATGCAAAAGGGCTATTCGGTGGGACAGACACAAATGAGGTACAGTTAATGTGTGTGAGATTATAGAGTTGAACTTGTGTCTAATGCGTTCTGATGTTCTTCACCCCGGTCCCCCATATGATACTTTTGTGTGTAGAAATCCTTCATGACCACTCAGCTTTCAGCTAGAAATAAAGTCAACACAAAATTTCACATGCAAAAATTGTTGCACACAATGATAGGGTATTTTATCATGGTTTGAACTAGGGTAAAAATGATCATTTAGAAGACCACCAAAATCAGATTCTTTTAACAACTTCGATTTTGAAATAATACATGTAACAACATGCTTGGCTATTTTAAAAGGTTCCATTCTAGCTGCATTAAAAGGTATCTTTATAATGCATGATGTTTTCCTTTGATTACAACCACGAGAGTCATATTTTTAAATAATGCGTACACTTCGAAAAAATGTCATCAGTTGGAGTCTATTGTTTTTTTTTTTGCAGTGGGTAATGAAAGTACCATGTTTAGTTCAGAAAATATCGTTCAAACACCAAAACTAGGCTGTCCCGTCCATAACAACCTACGCAGAAATAAACTTTCAACAACCTCTTTCTCAGCTTTAAGTTTTTCCAGATGGAACAGATATGGGCCGGCTCAGAAACCACGTAAACTCATTTTTGAAAATCTCAAATCAAACCACCACTCAACCAACCGTCAGCCTTCGTTCAGCAACGATTCGTGGAAGCCACCACCGCCCCTACACCGGCTCTGTATCTACAATGGTGCAATACGGGTTACAGTGTCTCCACACACTCACCCGCCGATAGACAGCTCTTCTCTCTAGCTCCAAGAACTGTACCGTCAATGAAAATAGAATAAAAAATAGAATAGCTCAAAGCCGCCAGATCTGTGACGATTACGTTTATATTCAAGTACGGACCGTAAACGGACCATCAACATTCTCAATCTGATCTATCCGGAACAAAGTAATCGAATTCGGTAACTTCCTTAACATGAAGGACATTGATATCATCATCGTAACGGAGACGAACCTCAGGCCCGAACTTAGCGTCTCCATTCCTGGCTATCGGATTGTGCGATTTGATCGTTGCGGCTCTGATTGAGGAGGAGTCGCGATCGTCCTGCTTAACAACATCACTTGCCACAGTTTATTGAATCCATCGGAGTTGAGGTCGAATCTGCCGTCGGCCATATCATCGTCATCATCGTAGCCTATTGTCCCAAGCAAGCCAGTTCCACTTACGCAACAAAATCGGTGCTACGAAACAACATTCGCAAGTCAATTTGGAGACAGGGTCAGTTTATCATCGCCGCCGACCCGAACGCGAAACACGAAACCTGGGGACAACCCGGCTCAACCGTTTTGGAAATTGACAAAACATTTACATAAGGCCCATTCCACCGTTGATCCCACTAGACAGCAACGGCTTCAAGGATCGCATAATAACTCCTACTGAGAAGGCTGCTGATATAGGTGAACACTTTGTAAGCTTCCACAATCTCGGACAAAACATCGTCAGTTCACACGAAGCTGCCGTTAGCGGGCTTACGAACAACATCCATCTAGAGATTTCAGCTCATAAACTGTTGACCTATACTTGGAGCTCGAACAATTGAGCACTCAGTTCCACGGTCATCTGGCCCATCCAGAATTCTGGGAAAGATTCTTCCTCTCCAAAGACTTATAGACCAATCAGGCTTCGCTCAGGATTATCAAACTTGTTTGAGAAAGTGATAACGAACCTATTAAAATCACGCGTTTTTTAATAGCGTGAAAATGTGCAATTTTAAAAGCGTAGTATCTCTGGAGAAGCTTATTATCATAAAATAGGCTATCTTTTCGTACCATTAGAGTGATGAAGTATTCACGTATTAGGGTGATCCAAAATTTATTTTTCCAGATTGTGCACAAAAAAAGTTGTTGTTTTCACAAAAGTAGTAAAACACACTAAAACAAACAACTTTGTCCAAGACAGCAACTCACTATCTCCAAACGTTGACGAAATATGATGCATTATTTATGAAAAGGCCTTAAAAATCAGTTTTTGGTAATAATTTTGTAAGCAATCATTATAAGGCTTTTGTATAGTGGACAAAGTTACTTATTATAGTAAAACGCATATTTTTGTTGAAAATTGTGTAGCGCTATGATGTATATTAGAAAAGTTATTGAAGATTTTATGTAAAATTTAGTCACTTTTTCAATAACTTTACCTTAAATTGAGGCAAATTGTGGCAGATCAAACATCTCTCGAGTGATTATACTTACTTTTAGCTACAAAATCCATCAACTTTTGTTAGGAGATATTCGGAGGAACTGTGAGATCGGAGTAACAACAAATGTCACCATTGCACACTGGGCCAGAATGAAAAATTAGCAGGAATAAATTATTTTCACTATGAAGATGCAACTTTAGAACAAAACTCTCTTCAGCAAAGTTGTAGCTTATAATTAGGGCTTTAATTTGAAATCAGTTTGAGTTAGGGTAGTCTTTGAATATATTGAAATATAAATTCTATCTTTCTCATTTCTTGATATAAAGCAATACTGTGTTCGACAAACTTGTTTCTTATTAAATTTTACAACTTCTTGCTGCTAAAACCATGTAGCCGTGGAGGTCTTTTTGTGTCAATAGTTATGATCGTTTTTATGCTTGAGCAGTAGGGTGGCCCTGAGAAAAATTAGTATTTTCGATCTAACTTTTTCGCTTTAAAATTTTTTGAAAACGGTCTTCGACAAATTTTTTAGCTTACTCGTTCAAACACACATTTTGATGAAAAAGTAACGTAATTTTATGCATTCGTTCAAAAGATATCGTGATTTTAGTCCAAAAATTACGACATTTTTAAATTACATTATTTTTTAAAGGGGCAAAACGTGGATACAAATACGACTGCATATGAATTGGTAGAGATAAGAGGTCTCTTTTTGTATATAGCAAACCAGGTGAATTGCAGAAGAATCTGGGGTTAAGTGGTACTATGAATGTATGTCCTTTAAAATAAAAATTCTTGATTTGTGCTTAAATGTTGATGGCAATGACGATTAACGATACTCAGAGATTTTTACATTTGGTTTATTGGCCCTTTGATAATGAAAACAATAATTCACTGTGGACAGGTTTTGTTCCTTTGGTTTGTGTTTAAATGAGACATTTGGACTCATACATTTTCATTTTCCATTTTCCATTTTCCATCGATTGATAAATTGAACACAATGCAAATATTAGTTCTTTGTTGAAATATGGTGATTTACTCGTCATTTTCATCAACATTTAAGAATAAATCAAGAATTTTATTTTAAAAAGGACATACATTCATAGTATTATTTAACCCCAAATTCTTCTAAATTCACCTGAACATTTATATACAAAAGAGACTTCTTATCTTTACCATTCATATGCAGTCGTATTTGTATTCCCGTTTTCCGCCTTTAAAAAATAATGTAATTTGAAAAAGTCGAAATTTTTGGACTAAAATCACATGATATCTTGAACGAATGCATAAAATTACGTTATTTTCCATCAAAATGTGTGTTTGAAACGAGTTCTAAAAATTTGTCAAGACATCCGTTTTCATAAAATTTAAAATGAATAAGCTTGAGCGAAAATACTAATTTTCTCAAGGCCACATTCTACTCAAGCATAAAAACGATTATAACTATTGACACAAAAGACCTACGGCTATGGTTTTAGCAGCAAAGTTGCTTTAAATTTAATAAGAAACAAGTTTGTTGAACACAATATTGCTTTATATCAAGAAATGAGAAAGAAAGAATTTTTATTTCAATATATTCAAGGACCACCCTAACTAAAACTGATTTCAAATTAAAGCCCTAATTATAAGCTGCAACTTTGCCCAAGAGAGTTTTGTTCTAAAGTTGCATCTTCATAGTGAAAATAATTTATTCCTGCTAATTTTTCATTCTGGCCCAGTGTGCAAGGTAGAGGTAAAGTTCCATGTCTCACGAATAACATTTGATGCTGGTTTCAAAATGCACACACATTAACACAATATACATCACAGTGGCAATGATTGTACAGCGTAGGCAACATTTTCTGTTTGAATATGAGAAATCGATCAAAAGTCAACCAGGATGATTTGGTTAAGCTTAGGTAGTAGGCGGTGCTCTTGGTTTTCACTGTTATGAAAAGAACGAATGATATTTTATCCATGAAATTCTAAAATTATAAATTGAGTCCGAAAATTATTATTCTTCGTCAGGTAAGAACACAGCTTGGCTTGGAGAGGTGTCGCTTTTCCCAAAAATCATGCAAATTTTTCAATTTTTGTGTATATCTAGAAAAAATTGACAAACGATCGCTGTTTCTGATTTGTAAGGCGACTGAGGGCAACTCAACAGAAAAATGCGACGCTGTTGTTCGGAAAATTATATGTTTACATGTACATTGTACAACACATGTTGAACAAATTAAAACCATCACAACCACACGCGTACAACGCGTACGAGGATAGCTTATTATCAAAACATTACTTAATTTAAGATTTTGATTGAAGAAGTGTAAAATGTTATGTAAAACAGCAATGCTAATATAATTTGCCAAAAATAAATAATAGAAGTTCTTAAAAACTACACGTTCTTAGTATTTTAAAAGTGTGCTTATAATTTCTGATACATTCTATAGTGCCATCAACATAATAGTTAAACAGAACTGGATTCTCTATACGGTGAAACGTGATTACCTGACATTTAAACACTCTAGTTATCAGTTTGTTTCTCTGACACCGCTCAGAAAATGAGCTCAATGAGTTCAACTTTAAATTACAACATAGACCACTTTGAAAACTTTACCCAAAATCAAAATGGCATCACTGACAAACAGGAAAAACAATAGTGGTCCAAGATAGCTACTTTGTGGAACTTGTTAGAAAACGGACGTCCTTCACAACCCGTCTTTTTTCACCCACAGATGCACAACTCTATCAGATGACTCATGCGTAGCGAAACGGGTTCAAATTGACCTCATGGTTATGAGGACATCGATCACGCAATGCACGGATTATGACGCCGCCAGAATGCCACGACTTTTAAATACACACGGAGAGGCTCAAGGAAGACAATCTAGTCCTGGCGACATCTTCTGATGAGGTTACCGATTTTCATTTCCGTGATCCTCTATCCAATCCATCCACAAAAATTGTCACCCATTCTAAAGGTCAAGTAAACCGCGAGTAAACGCGTCCTACTAAACGTAGAAATAATTCTTAATTTTTATCCAAATAGCGTTTCCGTAAAGCGATTGAGCCTTCCATATCAACGAACCAGATAATAAAAGAAAAATCTGTGACATGATGAATACAATCAGTGTTTATTAAATCTTGATCACATCAAACAGAGAGAAGAGCCGCCCTTGCTTAGTCGGACTAAGTTTTCGTGCTACAATGAGTATCGAATACAATCTTATCATGAAATATATAAAACAAGCAACTGAGCAACTGAATGTAAGCCATTCAGATTGTACAATGCAATATTCTTTGAAGTAACCCTTTCGGGCCTATAATTTTCCAAGTCTTATTATTCAGGCAATTTGGTGTGTTCTGATTAAATTGGTGCTCAATAAAATAGAAATGATTGAAGAAAAGTAGAATATATTTTTTTGTTAAGTGCTGGGTCGTCCAATCTTGATGCCCTGGAGTTCAGAACTTAAATTATACAATTGTAACAATAGCTTTATCCGCTTTACAGTGTTATGATTTATATTCAAACATATTCAATGAATGACATGAAGACAAACAGATATTATAAGATAATCTTGGGATATTCAGGCCAAACAAACTAACTTAACATTGTTTAACCCATAAAGCTACTGTTACATCTAAAACTAACAGTATTATTCATTGAATATGTTTGAATAGTTACCGTAGTTTTGTATAGTAGCCTAAGAGGGCGAGGCAGTGCTGAGCTCCATCACGGTACTGACAGCGTTAGAATTGACAAATGAGATTCTTGCAATTGATAATCAAAGCAACAGAAGAGCATCTCACTCTCTCAAACTTCATCATCATGAAATAACAACCGAGAGATATTTCTCGCGTTTTCACTCATCTCTATATCTTGTACTAAGTGTTCTGTGATACGATCGTATCACCAAGAATAAATATACTGTCATGGAAATTGACCGTCATTTTACTTCTAGTAAACAGACGATCATGATGGTCATCGCTAGTAGCGGTGTTTCTACCGTCAAAATCAGAGACATTACCCCGTCAGTGGCGATATGGCCGCAGATTGAGCTGGCGACGAAGGTTCAGTTGTTGCTCTTTTCCTTTAACCCTTGTGTGTTTGACAGGGTACCCGGGTACCTTTGGTTTTACATTACGGAATTTCATTTTTTACATATGAAGCTGAAATTAATTGACATGTTGATAAAAGAAGGTGAATTTTGATAAAGAACATTTTTGTCCCAAGAGGGTTGTTCGACCAGGCGCCCGGGTATCCACCTAAATCTAAATGATTGGAACTCTGGTAATTATTGACCGATTTTAATTCTTTGGCACCGTGACCATTTGGAATCATTTGCTTCCAGGTCCGGTTTTCCGGGCTGTGGTGTGGCACGAGACACTATTTGGAATATCAATTGAATTTCCGGGAATAAATGTCAATATCTTTGAAATAATCTTAAAAACTATGTCTATTCCATTGGGGACATAAGTCGATTTATCCCCGAGCGGCCATTCTGTAACAGGTTTCCGTGATGCTCGAGTGGTCATGAACATTTTCAGAAGAAAACCCCACGAATACGGGCAACAAAAGCTCTTGAAATTTCTCCAGCAGGATATTTTTCAACATTTAGTGGCTAGATGACGTTTTTGACCCGACTGGGGTGATACAACATTTTTAAAAGAGAAACCCGGCAATATGGTTCAAAATTCAGGAAATTATCCAGAAGGCTATTTCTCAACGTTTGTGGCTATCTCAATGATTTATTCTCGGGGTCATGTGCCGGAACAGATTCGCCGTTTGGTCTCGAGTGGTCATGGACATATTTAGTATGTGGTACCAAAATTCATAACATTTTGCCAAAAGGACCTGACAACGTTTAGGCGGTTATCTGATGACATGCCATCGACGCCATTCCGGGCAGCTTCCCTGAGGAGCCAGCGAATCCTTTTCCAGAAGGAAAACCTGGCTAACATGGGTTTCAAAAACTCACTGAATTTCTCAGCAGGACATTCTCTCAACATTTTATGGTTGGTTTTGTTGATGGTCCCGTGGAGACCCGACGGAACGTGTTCCAAGATGACCGGCTTCCGAGGACAAACCATCAGGTGGCAATCACAACGTTGAGAGCAAAAGCCTTCTTGGAGAACCCTTTATAATCTTTGAAAACCCATACCGCCAGAGGTTTCCAAAAATGGTAATGGCAACTTGAGGACCCACGGGAACCTGTTCCAGAATCAACCGGTCCGGGACCGAGCATCAGATACGCCACAAAACGTGAGAGAACAGCCAACCGAGGGCAATTTGATGAAGTTCCGAAACCTCACCGGGACCCTGTTCTGGGGACAAGTCATCAAATGGCCACAAAACGTCCAGAGATAGCTCTGAAGAAATTTCACGAATTTTGATAACACACAGTTCACAGAGCTTCCTTCAAAGTTTTGTTTCTCGGCAACTTGAGGGACCCACGAGAGAACCTGTTCCAGAATAACCGGTTCGGGGACAGACCATCAGATTGGGCAACAAACTGATAAGAAATATCCTGCCTGGAGAAATTTCTGAATGTTGACACCAATATTGCCGAGGCGATTCTCGCAACATGTTTTCATGGCCATTCGAGACCCCCAGGGGAGCTCCGTTACAGAATGAGACCGTTCCAGGAACAAGTTGGTATAAGGATCCACAATGAAATAGAATTAGCTCGTGGAATTATTCATGATCCTGAACCATTTGGAATTTGCTATTAGTGTATCCGTACTGACCAGCCCTGTAAACCCTGAAGTTTCCGGAACCAGATAACCTAAACGATATTGCCGTAATATCCATGAAGGTGAGTTTTTGAATCTAACGGTGCCAAAAGAATTAAAAGTTGGATACAATAATTGCCAGAGGTAAACACCCTATTATGTTGAAAATAATTTGTCTTGCATATCGTTCTCAGAGATAATTAGTGAGTGAATGATTCTACTCTTCATATCATACTTCCCAGCAGTCATGTATAAGCTTTTGTCACAAAACGGTCAAATGAAATCAACCTGTTTTAGAGTGACAATACAGCATTTGACCATCATTCGTGAGTTCTAATTGATCATGAGAAGATGATGGTCATAGTCTATAACTGTCATGAAAATGCACAGCATCAAGAGGCATCTTTCATAGGTTATAAAGCTAATGTTACGACTGATCTCAAGGGCAATTTTGGTGACCTAGAACATCCCAAGATATCTCATTCTATCTGTTTACCTTCCAAAAGATTCACTTAATTTGGTCAGATACATATTGTTACTTTGTTTGGTCAAAAATACTAGATTTACATCTGTTGATTCTCAGTTTTGAATTCCAGGATAGTTTGGATAACCTAGAAGATAATTTCATAATGTCTGTTGGTCTTCCAAGATATTCAATCAATATGTTTCAATACAGAGCGTAGCTTTGAAAAGCTCACAAAGCGTTTGTTGCAACTGTAGGTCCTATGTTCTGATCTCAAGGATAGTTTGGATGACCCAGAACATGTTATATTGCTTTATTATGTTTGTTAACATTAAGAATATTAATTAAATATGCTCAAATATTTATTGTAACTTAGCCTAAAAATTACTGTTACAACTGTAAATCTTAAGTTCCAAACACCAGGAAAGTTTAGATGACCTAAAGGATCAGAAAATTGTAAAATATTGTCTGTTAACCTTCCAAAAGATTCACTGAATATGTTTAAATACAAATAAGGCCTGTACTCGACAAAAAATGCACAATACAAAAGTGTTCACCAAACATTTATTTTAGGTCGGATTTTCTTGAAAGTTTTAGGGAATTAACTAATACATATGAATTATGTTTCAGGATCATTACTTTATTCAATTTCTTTTCCTTCGCTGAAAGCCCTTACCTTTCCCTTGAGGCCCCTCATTACATTTTGAGCAATGGTGGAGCCGACCTTTTTGGTCACTTTCATCCATTTTTTCTTCAACTCCAGCACGTTCTTAAGGGGGGATATACAGTTAGAAAAAGAAAAAAACCTTATTTAAAAAAAAAATTCAAGAGGAAGTTTTTACTCAAATCTATCGAAACTTTTTAACAATTATAAGTGTATCCATGTGGTACACAAAAAAATTTTTTTCAAATTTTTTTCAACAAAATGGCGGCCGTTAAAGTGCGTTGAAAAAGTCGTTGTATTTTGCTTGTTCCGGTTTTTCTGGTCGCAGTTTTAATCTGAAACGTACGAATCCAAAAATATAACATTGATTACATTTACAGCTTGTAGATGACTTGAAAAAAAGCAAAAAAAAAAAATTGCACTTTTGGCGTAACTTTTTTGAAAAAATCCACATTTTTTTGGCAATTTGCTCACATATTTCCAAATTAAATAATAAAATCAAACCCTTTAGGATTCAATAAAATATTACAATAATTTTTAATTCATATAGAAGGTAATACTACAATAAAGAAATCCTATAAGTTTCAGCGTAATCGAATACTTAGTTTTCGAGCTATCACCGGCATAAACTCCTTAAATGCTGTTTTGAGAAAAACGCGTTGGATGTTTAAAGCATCCCTTTATACCTGCTGTGCGCGAAAAAGGCTAAAAGGTGCGGAAACACTTTGAGTTCAAATTTCGAAAAAAAGGTTGCAGGAGCGTATTCTAGGGGTAATTTACTAACTTTTTATGCAAAAAAAAATAAATTTGAATTTTTTGGTCATTCTAACTGTATATCCCCCCTTAAAAATCTTGGACGATTTTCGAACTTTGGCCCAAAATCTTTCCACCGGACGAATCTCTGGTGAATTTGGGGGTTTGGCATTTTTGGTACAAAAACAACGTTATTGTCTCTGTACCAATCCAACGTCGATGCCGCGTTATGGCATGATGCCAGGTCCGGCCAAAAATAATGTCTCGCCTCCGTGGGACTGCAGAAAGGGCAACAGACGCTTCTGAGGCACCCGGTGCGGTAAATTTCGCTGTTGATGGTACCCGTTGTGATGTACGGTTTACTTAGTTTACCGCACTGGCATATGGCCTGCCAGAGCAAGTCTTTTTTTCGAGTACAGGCCTTAGTCATCTTATATAGCCCATCAAGCTACTATTACAACTGTTGATCTTATGTTTTGAACTTAAGGACAGTTTGGATGACCTAGAATATCCCAAGATTTTCGGATTATGTCTTTTGACCTTCTACACTATTCAATTAATTTTGTTTAATACATATTGTTCCTTTGCATACTTCAAAAACATACTGTTACTGTAAATCTTATGTTTTAAACTCAAAGACAGTTTGGATGACCCCGATCATCCCAGTTTATCTCGTAATATTTGTTTACGTTCTAAAATACTCACTAAATATGGTTGAATACAGATCGTTACTTTGTATAGCCCATAAAGCTATAGTGACTATGAGAGATCTTAAGTTCTTAACTCAAGTACATTTTGCATAACTTAGATCATCCCAGAAAAATACAAAAATATTTAACGTTTATTGCCAAAAAAATGTATAATACGTATACATCTTGTTGAATTCAGTTCAACTTTAAAGGGATTTCCAAAATTATTATTCTCACTGGAAAATGAAACTCACGATCGGGTTGGTTTTGGCAACTTGGAGAATATAATTTTCCTATAGAATGACAACGAATTCATTTTTAATAATAATAATAATAATAATAAGTTGTAGACGTACATTTTGCTCGGGTTTCAAATACGATTCATGTACGTTAGAGCTTATGTGTGTATAGATGTAAGTTTGTTTCATACTATTTATCGTTCATTGTACAATAAGATAATAACTACTTACGTTTAGTCTCCCTTTCGTTAATGATCTAGTTGTATCCTAGTATGTAATGCATTTAGTGTCCAGTCCTAGTTAAGGTAGGTTAAGGTAATCGTAGGTTAGCTTAAGTAGTTATAATTCATACTGTGGCTAGTTTTGGTTTCTTACCCGTAGCAAACAATGGCAATGCAACAATTCAATATAGTATCCAGCAGTGAAAACAATAAGATTAGGTTACCTAGTGTGCAAATATAGTTTTAGGATAGATTTATGGAATATTTTGTGTCGCCTATGCTTACCATTCAGTGTTTGTAACCTGACGCCTCACTAGACTTCACTAGACTAATATTAAGTTCGTAATTTAAGGCTCACTTAGCAATCTAATTAATTAAATATAAGCTGGTGAAGTTTTATACGTTTGCCTCCTTTGTTCGTCCGTTTGTTTTTCTTTGTAGTCACCCGTTGTGACGGTTCGTCCGTACCTATCACTCCGCAGTACAAGGAATCTCCGCAAACTTCCGAAAGGGCGCTGGCTGGTGACTGTCATCGGTTGGTTAGACGACATACAGAGCGCGCTGGCCTTATAGGGTAGGCCAACATGTACCATATTCTAAAACTATGCTTTATACCATTAAAAAGGCATTTATTTTTTCTTCTCAAACTTCTTTATATTCAAGATGTTCTAGGTAGCAAATTAGGCCTTAACCTAACATGCTTTTTTTTATTTTTCTCAGACAGAAAAGTAAATTTATTTCGAACAAATTTGCCGAAGACAGATTTTATTCAGCCATTTTCCTTTTTGGGTCATATATGACCCCTTAGGCCTCATATACTTTTTAAGACAAGGCGTAACATTTATCAAAGTTTCAATAGTATGTGGTCCGAAATCAACATTGTTCTCTATTGAAATTGATGCGTAAAAATATTTCCAATCGATTGGTGCAAAAAATTTGAAAAGCTTCTAACCATTTTTCGTGACGGTGGCAATGCGATTTTCTTTAAATTGTACCCCAGTATTGAGAACAAAGACGTAGTTTTACGTTAAAAATAATTCTTTACGCAGACTTATGATACCCGCAGCTTATGGGATTTTAACTAATTCGGGGAAATTAGGCCTATCTCAGATGTTTCAAGCGATAAACATCTACAGTCTTCAGTAGAATGGTTGTTCGGAGTTGGACCAACAAATCTGTGTCATTGAATTCTGGTTTAATTGGGAAATCCACCGCTAGATTTGCCTTACTTTTGAGTTACTAAATATGAGTGAATCGACCCGTATCGTCACAGCACTCATATTTAGTAACTCGAAAATAAAGCACCTCTAGCGGCAAAATTCCCAATTAAACCAGAATTCAATAACTATAAATTAGAAGAAAAATTAGTAATCTCCATTTAATTCCAACTACCTTTGCTTATCTTCGACAGATACGCGTATTTCGTCTACAATGTGCAGACTTCTTCAGTGTCTCGTACTAATAACTCAATGATCATCAAGAATTCAATGACACAGATTTGTTGGTCCAATTTCGAACAACCATTCTGCTAAAGACTGTAAATGTTTATCTCTTGAAACAACTGAGATAGACCTCATTTCCCCCAATTAGTAAAAATTCCATAAGCTGGGTATCGATCTTTTCGGTGTTGACACGGATTCGACGCATTAAAATGAAAATGAATCGCTTCTGTATTCATTTCACTCCACTTCAATTAGCCTTCATATAGTGAATAAATCTTACCTTCTCCGATTTTCTCCCAATTAACTTCCCGTCAAACGTGAGTAAGTTTAAATTCAGTTGCGATCTTGCCACCGTCGAAATTCAGGCTTGCTTCAAACGATGTGGTGAACGACAGTGAATCAACTTTGTTGAAATTGATTTGCTTTCAGTCCCCCACCCGAGCAGTGTTGCTAGAAGTATTGTCATATGAAGATGCATGCATTGCTGTACCTTTGCTCCACAAAAAGCTTCCCGAGCTGACAAGCGCGTTTCTATTTGATACTGGGGAGAATTATTGAAATTCGCGTTTGTTGCATTTGCGCTGGAGCTGTGAGTACAACAGGAATTGCGTGAAAATAACTTACATGAATCCGCACGTATTGCATGAATTTAAATTGTTCTGCTTCATACTAGTTACTACATGTACTAGTTGATACCGAAGGCTCAAATAAACACCGATGAATGAAAAGTTTAGTCGGAAATGTTTGTTTGAAGGTTGATTTGCGGAAGCTGACTAAGAAGTGGTTGCCAAAAGTAGATAACGTGTTTCAATTGAAAGGGATGAATGTTCAGTTCATCGTCTCACGGTGATTTTCAATTGGAAGTGAAATTGTATGACCCTGGTCCCAATTAATCGAAAAGATCGGTACCCGACTGTATTATTTTGCAACATGTTATTTAAGCATGAGTGTTACTTGAGATATTTGAGCAACCGGCAATGCTTCAAAACTATCCCAAAATTGTATGCTCTAGAAACAAGCCAATAAAATAAATTCGCGATGTTTTAGTAATGATAAAGCTCAGGTTGAGTGCAATTTGCCATGCTCCGGAGACTTCAACGCAGCATCCTCGCCGAAGGTGCACGTGCAACTGATCTCTCACCGACAGAATGATCTTCTCCTCGGTCCCAGCCTCATCGATTCAAAACAACAATCAGGATTGGTTTTCTCATCCTCCTCTCTACGCACTCTTTCTTCACCATCATGATCATCGTCATCATCATCGTCATCGTCATTGAAAACCCCAACAGTCATCACCGTCATCGTCATCATCATCATCACCAACGTGAGCAACATGTAAGCATCATCCGAAAGGAATCAGCTCGAATAAGAAGCAACATGCTATCAAATTTCGGTCTTATTCTTTGCTCTCATCTGCCTGCCTTCCCTCCCGACTCGATCGAAGACGGCCAGTGGCAGCACGACAAAAAACAACAACATCAACAAGAAGACAACGCTAGTCAGCTTTTGCGTCGCACGACTCCGCCGTTCGGCGCGCGCGACTCAAGCCGAGCATCTGCACCCACCCACCACCACCTCTTCACCTGCTCTCTTCCGTCGCGTCCGGATCATGCCGTCTCGCTCACCCAGGACAACACCGCGGCGCGACTGCTCTCCGCGACGACACACAACATAGAACCTGATGAGGTGAGGGCTCGGTGAGTGTGTGTGTGGGTTTTCAGCGAGAGAGTCCGGAGGACAGCTGAGCTGAGCTATGCGAGCGACTACTGCTGCGGCGGCACGCGTCCCGGCATTCGGGTCTCGAAACACGCTTAGCCGAAGCCGGTGTCTGATGATGGGAATCGGGAGTGAGAGAGCATAAATTGTGAGAGAGCGAGTTGATCATGTTGTTGACTGGGATGAAGTGAGGGTGGGTGATCCTTCCGCACATGTGCTCCGTCGCAAAGGACTCAACGAGCGAACCTGCGTGTGCTCGTGTGGAAGAGGGAGACAGGGAAGCTAAGCGAGCTGCTGGTGTGTTGGTGGATGTCCCGACGAAGCAGGTACCTTCGGCAGTGCGTGCGTACAAAATGCAAGGGCTTAGGACGAGAAGGTACCATTTCGGGAGCAGCTTTCGACACGGAAACATCAAGGAAATTAACTGAAGAAGCAAGTTGCGCGAGTGCAAGTGTTTGGTTGGGATAAAGTGCGCAGAGGACTCTCCGGTGAAAACATAGAAAATAAGTGAATTTATAGTTCGTGAGTTACTAGATGGCAGCAGTAGTGAGAAGCATGGCTTTGGGACAAAATATTCATAACATTCTGCCAAACAACTGCATTTTGGTGCCGCACAAGTCGATCAATCACCACGGGAAGCGGCCGATTGCTCCTGCTCCCATGATGGTGACCAGTTTACCGCAGGGAGTTGGATTAAAGTGCAAAACAGGAGTTAGTGCGGCGAAGAAATACACCTACTGTGCCATGCCGTATGCTCCAACACCTCAGCAGGCGGCTTCCGTTCAGCGCAGGAATGCCCGGGAGCGGAATCGGGTGAAGCAGGTCAACAATGGATTCGCAAACTTGCGTCAACATATTCCTCCAGCGGTCGTTACGGCGTTGAGCAGTGGAGGTCGTGGAGCTAGTAAGAAACTCAGCAAAGTTGACACCCTTCGCATGGCCGTGGAGTATATCCGGAGCATGCAGAAAATGCTGGATGATGGCAGTGAAAACAGTCAGAAGAGTTTAAGTCAGATGTCTTCGTCGAGTTCGTACTATGGAACCATGTCGGAGTCTTCACCGGCTTCCTCGCCAGCTCCTTCGCAAATGTCGGAAAATTCTTACACCCAGATCGGAGGCACTACTTTCAAGCACGAACCGTACGATATTTACATTGATCCTTCGACCTCACCTGCTCCTTCCTACACTTCGGAGCATCACCCAGAGCACCAGCAGCAACATCAGCAACAACCGCAGCAACATCAAACGCTGATTCCGGGCATGACCAGCTTGAGTCCCAGCGGCAACAACAACTACATCCAAGCAGTCCCATATCATCAAGTGTACAAAGCCGAAATCTTCCGGCAAGAGTTCGAGGAGCTGAGTCCGCAAAACCCGGAGGACGAAGAGCTGCTCGATGCAATCACCTGGTGGCAACAACAACAGTGATCTCCTACTCAAAAGAATATCCTGAGGTGAGTTCCATTTTCTGCGCAATCCATCAACCAATCAATCGAAAATTGCAACACAATCTAATCCCCCCTAATTTTTTTCCAATCTGCTCCAATTACAGACAAACCAAATAGAACTCGTCCTCTCCTTGAGAAACGTACTTCGAGAGCACCGGCTGCGCTGAGTCTGCTGCGTGCGTGAACCTGGGATCCTGAGTCAACCTGAAACGTTGCTCACCCTCCGCCAGGGATTCTCCGCCGCGCACTTGCCAGCCCACTGTCGGACCTCCCGCAGCAGCAGTCCGACAGCAGCAGCATCAAACGAGAACAAACAGACTGTACTATAATCGAACCCTACTCAACTGCCAGTAAACTTACTAATAAGAAACAACCGGAAATCTAGTCAAACGTTTTCTCCTCCCCGCTTCGGCAGGGGGCTTAGTAGTTAGAGCGATTAGGAATGATCGATCGGGTCAATCTCGTCGGAAGGAACTTTTTGTTGGAAAGTTGTTTAGTTTTAGCATTTCTCAAATCTCATTTTTCTTTCTATATCTAGAAGACCTAAGGCGACAACAGCAAACCAGTGACTGCTAGTTTTTAATCGATTAGATGTTAAGTTTTCCGTTTAAGCACAAGGTTAAGTTTAGGAAGAATTTTACAACAATAAACCCTGAGGAAGGCATCGAAAGTGGAAATCGCAACCTTGACATTGACTTCGAAACCGATCCGAAAGCCCAGGTGGTGATTTGAATTTTATTGAACCTGTGTCGATCCTACTGTGGTTGAACGGGGAAATGGGACCAGGGTTTTGCAATTGGATGCTGCTTCTTCCCGGGAAATCCTGAGGAGGTCTTTTGAGTGGTTCTTCCTTACACTGGGTTTCGATGTCGTTTCGGGTTCATTATTGGGATGAAAAAAATGAACGAACGAGCAGAAAAAGAGGACGATCGGAATGCGAAAGGGGACGGCAGGCGAAGATGAGTGTGGATGGAAGAGAAGGTTCTTTTAAGCGACGATTAGCATGAGGGTGGTTCACAAGTGTCACTTTTGCTCCAGCCTACTCGATCGATTCCAAATCAGGTTCGGACTCATATCTCAAAATTTGCGCTCAATTGGTTGCGAACCCGAACGTCACTGATGCTTTGAAGTTCCTATGGGAACTACCATGGAAACAAACAACCTGCTCTGATCGTTTTAACTTTGACCAAGACTACTTTGCAAATAAATGTCAAGTTATTTAATTACCAATTGATTTATTTGTCTATAGCTTTCTGATATAAATGATCGACAGTTTTCAAAGCAACTCTGCTTGCCTTCTGTATGATTACCAATGAAGTAATATCGAATTATGCCAATGTGATCTTTGGGCAAAGTTGAAGGTGAACAATTTTTTTCCGCAAGCTTCTTCTTTTTTCTTAGCGTTTCCAGCTTATTGCTTTCGCAATTAGCTTATTGCTTGCTCTCAACTTAGAATTCTAAATGCTTAGAATACCACAGTTATTAATTAAGAGCTTTCGATGCCAGATAACATTTTTGCATTCGTATGATTGTATGGTAGTAGAGGAAAGGCTTGTAAGATGGAACCAATGAGATGTATACAGGTGGAAAAGAGCAGGGTGTTTGTCGGTATTAGTAACAAAAAAATGTGTAAACAATCCATGATTTCGGGTAGTGACGTAGAACTCCAAAAACAAGCGAATGATAACAAAGCAAGTTAATTTTTTTTCCGCATCCTTTTAGTGCACAAAGAGGCATTTTTCAGCCGAAACCTTTAAAAAACTATACCCATTACTGAAAATAAACATTCCATCTTGTGATTTGCTGCTGTTATAAATTGTTGTTTTTGGAGATCTACAAAATAACAGGCTGTGCATCATTTCACGAACACAATCACAGTATCTTGCATTACACTAATACAATTTAACCACTTCTTCTCCACCTGTTTTTTTTTTCCTCTGTTCGGGACATAAACCACTGAGACCAGTAATTTGATCTATTGTAGTATATCCCGTGTCCTTTGTTTAGTGCATGTCGATTTACCTCATCACTATTGAGAAATGATGAGGTATTCGGTGTTGTTACAGTTGTCATTGTTTGTTTTGTTGGCAATGAATCGAATTTTGTTGAAAGTTTCCGCAATTTAAACCCTTTGAGGAGTGAGAGCACTCTTCAAAGGCGCGCCCCTTTATCAGTCAAAATCAGATTCATTGCAAAGAAAACAAACTATGACTCCGATACTGACCATGCATCAGAACCCTAGTCATAACCAATTCAAACTATAGAACATCAAATAGACAATGAGAATTCACATAAATGAAGACTAACCATGTTTTACTTATTCTAAGCTCATCCTCGCACAATTGCAAAACGAGTATTGTCACTTCTCATAAGACATAAAATGTAACAAGGACTAAAATATGTTCCTTTGGCTACAAATAACAAATATGTTCCCTAGTTTGAATTAATTCGGACTAGGGTTCGGTGGTAGATCTGATACCCCGTAACGCACCACGAAAAGGTGATCTACCAGCGTTACGGATCTCCACCTGTATAGACCTCATTGAAATGGAACAGCGCCACTTTTGACATTCATAGCGACAACACGATCGCGCTGACAAGTTTTAACCTCATTTTTTTACTATTCTTCAATTTTCATTTGCTTTTGGAGTGAATACACCCATTCGATTTAGCTCTTCCAGGTTTCAATGTTCGATAGTGTTGGCATAATTAAAATAGCAATTATTTCTTGAGCTTAATAAGTGGAAATTTCCCATCGATATCAAAAGGTTAACATTTGTGTTGGCTAGCATTTTTGGTGTATTTTTATGATCCAAAGGCATTTCCAAACAAATCGTAAAGTGAAACAATTTTTTGATGATTTGTGTTTATGGTGTCATATTTATAAGATAGAACACTGTTGAGCTTGTACGATTGAACACATTTTTTTTCGTTTTAAAACATATGAATGACATTTGTTATGTTTAAAAATGCCATGGAATCAATAATAAATTGAAATATAACAATACATTTTTCGAAATTGCGATTTTCGATGGATTTCGAAAAAAGGCCATAATTTTTTTTGATGACTATAAATAATCAGTTCCGTGGGCAAACTTGGAGCCCTTTAGTTCCTCTTCCGAAAAATCCTCGAAAAAAATAAAAATTATGCATGTTACGAGCAAAAAACGGATCGTGTTCCATCTTACAAGCCTTTCCTATAGTAGTACAAGTGCAAACATACCCTATTATGCCAAGGAGTCGAGAAATTTTCCTTAACGAAAAATTCCTAGACCAGACCGGGAATCGAACCCAGCCACCTCCAGCATGGTGTTGCTTTGTAGCCCCGCCTTTAAAGACTGAGCTAAGGGACGACCCACATAAGGAGTGTATCGAAAAGTAGTTATAAACATTCGATGCGTTATTACGCATAAACTACTGTATATATTTTTAGCGTGTAAGCGCCATTTGCTTTGTTTACATGTCAAAAATGATTATTCGGTTCATTCATTTCCGTTGATAAAGTTGTATTCAAAATGTTCGCGAATTGAATTTGAGACTAAAAAGAAAATTCTGCACACTTGGTGCACCGAAATGGGTGTTACTTACAACCAGATTGCGAAAAGAGTAAATGTTCACCCGGCGAGTGTAAACGCATCATCGAAAAGTTTGGTAAGGAGTGCTCCCTCAAGGATTTACCAAGAAGTGGCCGGAAACCCGGCTCCAGCAACCCCGATTTGGACCAAAAAGTTGTGGATTATATTCAACGGAACAAATCTGCCTCTACTCGCGATCTAGCCAAGAAGTTCAGGACCAGCATCGGAATGATTCAACAAATCAAGCGCAGGAATGACTTGAAGACGTACAGAAAGCAGAAAGTGCCCAAACAAACTCCGGAACAAAAGTCTCGTGCCAAAACCAGGGCTCGAAAGCTGTACAGCTGCATTTTGGACAATGTCGACCAGTGCACTTTAATGGATGACGAAACATACGTTAAAGAAGATTCAAGAACGCTACCGGGGCCGCAGTTTTATACTAAATCTGTTGGGGAACGTGTGCCAACCGCAGATACGACTGTTGCGATGGAGAAATTCGGTCAGAAGGTGCTCATTTGGCAAGCTATTTGCACATGTGGCTTGCGTTCTTCAATTTTCTATACAAAAGGAACTATAAATGCTGAGATTTATCAAAAGGAATGTTTGAAGAACAGGTTGCTACCATTGTATAGAAAGCACCAGTCCCCTCCTCTCTTCTGGCCAGATTTGGCATCGGCACGATTACGCCAGATCCACTCTACAGTGGCTGACGGAGAATAACATCAAGTTCGTAGAAAAAGACATCAACCCACCAAACTGTCCCCAGTTGCGACCGATCGAACGCTATTGGGCAATAGTCAAGCGTATATTTAAGAAGGATGGTACAGTGTCCCAAAACATGACCGATTTTAAGAAAAATTGGGCAGCGGCATCCAGGAAGTGCACAAAGGTCACTGTGCAGAATTTGATGGCAGGTGTCAAATCAAAGGTACGGGCATTCTACAGAAATGAACATGATGACTAGTTTTTCCGTTTGGATCTTTTGTAAACATGTTAAGCTATAATAAACTGAAATAGTATGTTAATTTTAACCATGTTTTCATGCCTATTTTATTATTTGGAAGTTTATAACTACTTTTTGATACACTCCTTATTTCAAAGCACATAACGTAAGCACAGATAACAAACATTGTCGTACGTAGGTATATCGTAAAATAGAGGAATGAGATCACAAAGTTTATGTTTCTCATAGTAATTCCCATAGAAATATCAAAGGCGTGGTGCATTATGAGTTCGCAACCAAATGAGCTCAAATTGTGGAAGCCAATTCGACACCAGATTTGGAATTGTGTGGGGTGGAGTAGGAACGATACTTTGAACCACCCTAATAAGCAGTATGTTGTGCGGGTTCCACTATTCTACGAAAATCGAGAGGAAACGAATGTTGAGTGTTTAAGCGATCATGTTATTTCTCTAATTATTAGAAAACAGAGTATCGTTTATACTCATTTAATGTAGTCAATTTGCCCTAAACGGCCGTGAATTTCAATTCAGTTTTGAATCATTAAAATTGGAGTCCCTTAAATCTAAGTAAATGTAAAGCTGAGATCACATTGTTTGACGAAACGCCAAATATTTGGCATATTTGGTCAACTATATTTGAACAAATCTCGAGTAATTCATGATAAGGGCCGGAAAGCCAAAATTTCGATTTTGGATTTTTTGTATTAACTGTATATCGTCAAACGGGGTAACTTGCAACAGCGGTGTAACTTGCAACACATCGACGCTTCCCATATAGATTTATTTTCTAACGATTACCATCATTTTCACACTCCGCCCCCTCGGCTGTCAAACGAGAATACATAACAACATTTTTGTTTGAAGTTGTTCATCAGTTTGGTGTTAAGTCAACGCACGAGTAATGCCGGCATCGGTGGTGTAGTGGTAAGCGTGACTGCTACTGGCACCCCAGTGGGTCTGGGTTCAATCCCAGTCGACGTCAGTGGTTTTTCTGAGGCGAAAAAATCTTGGTCTCGTCTTCCTTCGGAAAGGAAGTAAAGCCGTTGGTCCCGGTTCATAGTCATGAGTCATTAGGGGTAGGGTTCCAGGTGGTGGAGTCGTCTCTCTCCCTGGCGTCGGTGATTGTCACCATGTGAGGAAATAGGCCGACGGAAAATAAATAGGTAAAAAAAAAAAACGCACGAGTAAAGTTTTACAGCTTTTGGCCTAAAAACAAATTAAAAAATCGTGTCTCTTTACACCAAGACGGAAAAAAACATATAATTTAACTACATTACTATCAGATAAAGTAAACAATAATACGCAATACTGCATAATGGAAGCTGGACTAAACGTTACACGAAAAATGCAAACCAGTGTGGGGTAACTTGCAACAGTGTTTGATATTCTTAAAACCTCACTTTCCTAATAATTCATTTGCAGCCGCAAAGAAACATGCCTCGAAAGTGTAAAAATGCGTCCGGTAGTCGCACCTATGTAAACTTTTCGGCCGAGTCTCTGGAAAAAGCAGTTACAGAAATTAAAAAGAAACACATAAGCATCCGAATGGCAGCCAAGAAGTACGGTCTGTGTTCTTCTACAAAGATAAGCCCTACAAGGAACAGTCATACTGAAGACTCTCGGTGCTCACGTCGGAAGAGGAGAAAAAGCTCGTGGATTTACTCCGGCTGGCTTTTGAATGGGGAATGCCTTTCGATCGAACGGGCATGCGATCTTTTGTCAAGCGCTTCCTTGAACAGTTGTGAAAGAGAGATACGCCATTCAAGAACAATTATCCTGGGGTTGATTGGTGTAATTCGTTTCTGAACTGGCACAAAGAGCTGAAGACCCGCTGTTGTGAGAACATTAAGAGGGCAAGAGCTGCTGTTTCAAGAGAACATATTGGAAGCTATTTTGACAACTTGGATGTGTCTCTGAAAGATGACTCTCCGGACCTTATTATGAACTATAACGAGACAAACTTGACGGATATTCCGGGTCGTACTAAAGTCTTCATACGGCGTGGAACAAAGCACGCAGAGTGAATTATGGATTCAACTAAAACTAGTTCGTCAATGATGGTTGCGAGAACAGCTTCCGGAATATTCCTTTCCCCTTTCGTGGTGTACAAGAGTAAGTTCTTTTACGACACATGAACTCGTTACGGACCCGTAGGTACCGTATATGGCTGTTCGAATAGTGGATGGTTCGACAACTATTCATTTGAACAATGATTTTTCAAAATTGCCCTAGGATACTTCAAAGAAGCTGACTCTACAACTGAAAAAAAGGCTCCAAAATTGCTCATCGGTGATAATTTGGCGAGTCACCTATCGATTGCGGTGGTCGAAGCATTTCGAAACAACAACATCCGCTTTGTATTTCTGCCTGCTAACAGCACACACATTTGCCAGTCACTAGATGTCGCATTTGTTCGACCTCTTAAAATAAATGGAAAGAAGTACTAGTGGAATATAAGACCAAACATAGGGGCACTATTCATAAGTTTGGATTCTCAGGACTTCTCTAAACGCCGTTGACAAAATGGAAAACGCTGGGGACAATTTGGGTTCTGGCTTCAGGGCAACCGTTGAATCGTCATCAGGTCTTTAAGAAGCTACCGACTAATGAAAAAAATACCGGTTCACAAGCTGACGACTCGTGGTCAGATGCGTTTGTAAGTGTTCTCAAGGAGGCTCGATTCGGAAGTGATGCAGTCAGCCAGAAGCGTAAGAAAAGGATTCAAGTAGAACCAGGCCAGGCAGTCACACTCGAGGATTTGAAACCGTTATCACCAGTCAACGAAGATACCCCAATGAAACGCAAGAGAACATCAAAACAAGCTACTGATAAAGGAAGTAACAAGAAATGCTCTTCAAAGGAGGAAGAAACATCACGAGTTGGAAAAAAACGAAAGAAGAACTAAAATTTGAACCCTGAACAGTTCACGACTACCGCGACTAATAAAAGGCAGCTACAAATGGTACGAAACAATGAGCTATCAAAGTTGGCATTTAAGAGACTAACCAATAAAGCAAAGAACTGAACCGTTCGAACCAAGGTTTATTGATACTGGTTTTCCTGATGTAATTATATAAAGTGGATTTGTTGGTTTTTTTTTGTTATTTTCCACATTTAATGAAATATAGTGGATTCGTTTTTTGTTGTTGTTAATTTTCTTTATTACTTATTAATTACATGACAACTAGCGTTAAACTAAAAGTTTTTGATGCATGCAGAAACAGTATTGGATAGTAAGTTTCCCAGCAATCCCAGATCATGTGTTGCAAGTTACCCCATATGCGGGGTAACTTGCAACAGTTATGTATTTCGTCTCTCTTGATTATCTGAAACTAAATTTCGAAGTGTTGGGTGCCCTGTTGTATTCTACTTATTGTAATGCGCATAAACGATCATTAACAATCCTCCTAAATTTGATATTTTCAGATATACAGCCTTAAAGTTGAAAAGTGTTGCAAGTTACCCCGTTTGGCGGTACTTATTATTCAAGTTTTATGCTAATTTTTGCCTTAGTTTGAAAAAAAAAACATCACAAATAAAGGAATAGTGTTTTTGAATAAACGGCGTAAAATTTGTTTAGATCTGTTGGCTTTCCGGCCCTTTACTTTAGCATGCGGTTTAAAAGTATATGCATTGCTATTGGCTTTTCGGCCCTTTGCTTCTTACCTTTTTTACACCAAAAGAAGGGTATTAAGATCGCTTGAAAATTGGAAGTTTTATCCGAGGCCCAGAGGGCCGAGTTTCATACAGCATTCGACTCAGCTCGACGAACTGAGCACATGTCTATATGTATGTGTGTATGTGTGTGTGCGCGTGTGTGTATGTGTGTGTATGTGTGTGTATGTGTGTGTATATGTTTGCGTGTCTGTGTATGTGCATTACAAATAAAGTCACATCGGTTTCTCAGCCATTTGTAAACCGATTCCAGTTTTGTTGACGGCAAATGAAAGCTACTACATTCTCAGAGTACTGAAAGTGATTGTGATGATAGCAAGGATAACGAAAAGGGTGGTAAGTTTCAATAAGCATTTTTTATTCTGCCCTAGTATTCAATTTAACATCATTTTTTGTGATTTCGCTGATCACTCCAGTCTTTGATCGGAAGGTGCTGCGTACCATCTGCGGTGGAGTGAAGATGGATGACAGAACGTGGAGGAGGCGAATGAAACACGAATTGGAGCAATTGCTGGAAGAACCTCCCATCGTATACATCGCAAAAATCGGTCGACAACGATGGGCTGGGCATGTCGTAAGAATGTCGAACGACAGCCCTGTGAAAATGGTTCTCGAAAACCAACCGACAGGTACAAGAAGAAGAGGTGCACAACGAGCAAGGTGGATCGGATCAAGTAGAAGGTGACCTGCGGACCCTCCGCAGACCAGCGAGGCTGGCGACCCGAATAAAATTTACATCAGGTTGATGTCTGATTTCAATGTCTACATCAACATGAAATTCAAATGTACATCTTACGTTGAACATTAGAAATCAGATCGTTTTCGCTGTATTTAGGCAAGGTAACATGATGTTAACATCAGACATTTTCAAACAATTTTTTTCTAATCCAATGTCCCTTTAACGTCATGATTTTGACATTCAAATAAAATGTTTTTCTGATGTTTTAAGATATCAAAGCATATTGATGTTTTCAAATGTATTTGAATAAAACAGCACAGTCAAAGGATTTTGATGTTTTCAGATGTATTAAAGGTTATGAATAAACATCTTACATATGTTTTCAAGTGTCGATTTTATCCAATAAAAGAGATGATGTACGATGCATCTCAGATGTAGAAAAACGTGACGGTGTATCGTTTCCGGATGTTTTCAGTTGTAGATAATAACATTAAAACCAAATAATAACTGAAAGCATCAAAATCACATGTTAGGCTAAGGTAAATTTTTATTCGGGTGTTGAGTAAAGTACATAAAGTAAATATGCACCAATATCGCCAAAACATATACGATTCACACTTAATTCTAATCGCATCGGATATTTACTGATATTTTATGAGTACAAAATTTTACATCTATAAGAACATGGATTTCAACGCAACGTGTGATTGTCATGACACAAGATGTAATTCTGGATTATTATGAATACAACATTTTACTCCACAAAGACCTTTGATTCTATTGTAACGTTTCATTCTTATGTTGTAAGAAGTTTTCTAATGCTGTAGACCTGCAGTCTTTTACAGTAGAATGGAAGTTTATTTCTAAGGTAACGGCCAATTATAATATCATCAGATGTGTTTAGATGTCTTAGGTACACAACATTTCACACATATATAACGTTTGATTGTCATGTAATTTTAGATTCTAGTTTTATAAGACGTGTTCTGATGTTAAATTTAACATCATCAATACGTTTGTTTTTAATGTGAAGTTAAAATATGTTGTATTTATATGTACTAGGGCGTTACTTTGAACTCTGAATACATTTAGAATACGACAACCCACATTCAAATTTAATGTTTGGAAGATGTCTGCTAATATTTTTTACATCACAATTTCTATTCGGGGAGTGACAGCCATGGACCGAATAGAATGGAGACAACTTCTGTATACAGCAGAGGCCACGCCGCAGTCAGCAGTCTGATTGGTAAGGTAAGTAAGCTGACATTTGCCCCTGCACGAGGCATAAAAAAACCTTGTCAGTGTTCACGGCTTAAATGCTTCTCTATGTACAATGTCCAATTACGGAACAATATCTTGCAAAATTTATTGAAATTATCAACATCCGGCCAAAACCAGTTCATTGGCAGCCATGTAACCGTCAAGCCAACTAGCCGCAACCGTGTAAGTATGTACAGCATAACCTTAGATAATCAGACGTCTGCCCATTAAACATTTCTACTTAAAAGAATACTTATTTCTTGCGTCTTGTCGTCTAGTGTACCTCTTCAGTATTACCAAAAAGATTCAACAAATAAGCCACACCCTGCTTAAATAGTTAAATTGCCCAGTTAATTTCAATTATAAAAAAATGCTTGTTTAGCCTTAATAAGTTGTAACTAAATTCGATTCTAATAAATGCAAACTACAAAACAGCAAATGGTCACTTTTTCCCACTGTGTATCATTGCTACCAAAATAAAATGTCTAAAATATGTATATTTTGATCTTTTAGGTAATTAATCCACGCAGAACTGCAACACGAGTATATTACTTCCCCGCACTTAATGGCAAAAACCGTATGTGCAAAACTATGTTCTTGAGCACTCTAGACATCGGTGATAAAAATGTTCGCTACTTTCCTTCAATTTACAGAAGGCTTTGGCAACCTCAAATTTGAATTGTGGAGAGGTGTTCTATTTGCGACAAATTTACACCTATAATCTAACAATATACGTTTCAAATTCGTCTGGGAACGAAGCTAGGTGTTATTTGTGGTATGAAAGCCAAGCTAGACGAGGTACCCAAGAAGTGGGATCATGTCTGTTTAAATTCTTGACAAGGCTACATAACTTCATGGTAAGTGGACATTCGCACATGGAATGTGACAATGTTCACTCATCAAATGAACGCGTTAAGAAAAGTCATCTATCACAATCGAAGTACCTAAGGATTGGGCAACATTCATCAGTGGCATTCTTAAAGGTTCCCTCTAAAGTGATCGAAATGAATCAAAAAGATTTCTTGGCACTGAAAGATTTGGACAAATTTTACACAAAACTACCCTGTGACAATAATGGTAGAAATCTCAAGATTTCCAAAATAATGTGTTTCAGCTACCAAACAAAGCTTTTGGGTTGTATCGATTTCAAATATGATGCATCAGATTCGTACTGGTCGCAGTTTACACAACAATCAATATGCAACTAGAGAGTTGAAATTGGTCCACTGTTGTAGAACCCCTTGGTTCGAGGTACACCTTGAAGCCAGCACCTTGCTATACATATTTGCGCCTTTGTTTTGATTTGCTGTGTTATTTTGAAAGAATATTTGAGAGTGTGTTTGTGTGAGTTCATTATTAGGGGCGCATTTTTAACATAGACTAACTCTAAGACCAGTAGTTCCCATACAAAAACGATTTTTTTCTTGGCTCAGTCAGTACTAGAACATCGGTCCCAAGCTAAATAATGCGCCCCTATTAATGAACTCACATGAACACACTCTCAAATATTCTGTCAAAATAACACAGCAAATCAAAACAAATGCGCAAATATGTATAACAAGGTGCTGGCTTCAAGGTATAATTCGGACCAAGGGGTTCTACAACAGTGAACCAATTTCAAATCGCTAGTTGCATATTGATTGTTGTTATTAAGCTTGGGACCGATGTGTTAGTACTGACTGAACCAAGAAAAAAATCATATTTGTTCGGGGCCTACTGGTCTTAGAGTTAGTCTATGGTTTACATTTGCAAAAGCAAATATGACCACTGTGGTTATGCCACAGAGAACAGACATCCAAGTCAAATTCAAAAACTGTGTAAGAAATTTAACGGCCATTTCATAATCGTACTGAACTGGCAATAGCATGGCGGCGCTGGCATCGCCACCCATTGACCAGCTTGAAATTTTATTCATCAACTGAATTTTTTTGGCAGTTCAGTTCTTTCACCGCACGGTCAACGAATTTTACCCATGTTCGATTTAAAATCGCAAACGGCCACAGCCCGAGCGATGGCAATAGTGTTTTAACGTATTTTAATTTGTATCCTTACACAAGTTTTTTTGAGAAATATATTCTAGTTTGGATGTCTGTTCTCTGTGGTTATGCCTAGTCCAATCAATAGTGAGCCAATCGATCCTCCGCAAGCCAAATTGGATGATTTGAGAAAAAAAATGAAATACATTAAAAACAAAGCGTACTAGGAAACATTTTTACGGGAAATAGTGCCCAAGAAATGAGGTCGGAATCCTGCAAATAATTTTCCTGATAATTTTGAGGCAGATATAGAGCTGTTAGATGAAATTTTCAGAAACAGGTTATTTCCCATCTCTAGGAGAGGCTCTAGGAGTGGACAGTAATTTATTGCTGGAACGAATAGACATGAAGAGAAAGTGTATTGATAGTTCCGTATAGGGCAACGACAGGCTTTGAAATTGAAGGATACAAGTTTGAAAACGAGCGGAGGGCAATGTACGATAGTATCCGATCAGGCACATATAACCCTTTACCATACTACCCAATGCTGGGTAGGCAAGAGGGAGGATACCCCTTTGACTGGTAAAAGGTTGTGCAACCGATCGTGCTCTTATACCACCTATTGCTTTGATCTGGTTCTAGCGATTTGTCCCTCTCCCAATACTGCCTTACATGGGTGAGAAATTATCTCTCGCTGTTGGGTGTATTTTTAGCATGTACCGACTATTAATGGAATATGATAAAATTAAATTGAAAATATCTCGAGAACGGATGCTCTTCCGAAGCTCATCATGCGGCGTTGAAAAATTTCAAAATACTTCATAAATCAGATTATATAATCGAAATACGTTTATTGCCGCAAACATTAAAATTTTGAGAAGTGCACTGAAAGTTGATGCTCTAAAAACTTTTTTTCCTGATATTTTTCCATCCTGGAGTCTTCGCTAAAATTTGCGTAGTAACTGCAAGTTTTCACAGTCAAAAAAAATGTTTCTTTTGAGATATTTAAATTTTAATGTTGGTTTTCATTTTTTCTTTCAAAAACTTTTTTTTCAGTGTTTATTTTTTACATCTTTCACACATAGAGTCACAACTTGTTTTTAGACAGTTTTTCTGTACAACCAAAGGTTTTCGAGCTACATATTATCAATTGAAGTGCTACTCAAAATGCTTACGCCCTTTTTAAAACTGACTCTTGAGTTCAAATTTTTTTTTGCATCAGTGGAAAAAACTAACTTTCGTGGGTAAAACGTGTGTACAAATTTTCAATTAAATCGGAGACACTCGAAGCTGGTCGGTTCATTTCGGCTGGAAACGCTCAAAGGTGTTCAATGACACCTCGAAACTGATTTCAATTACTTGCAAGTAGATCTTGATGTTCATTGAGGCACTCTGACCTAATTTGAGTCACATAGATGAGTGATCATTGAGCCAAACTCAAACTATTCTGAGTCGCGATAAGTAGATCGGAGCAAATAGTCCAAGCTAGTTCTGGCAACTCGAAGTAGCTCGGAGTTTTGATAATTCGATTCAAATTGAGCATAAACAGCAGATGAACAAAACGAAGATTGTTTCTCAAAAAAATCTCGTAACTATTTATCGGTGAGAATGAAAAAAAAATCTCACAAAAGGTTTTCAAGTGGAAGTTTAATTTGGAGGAAACTAGGAGTAGCTCGGACTAGCTTGACAGCCAGTTGTTGACAAAAAAAAAGTACGAGTGACTGAATGCAACCTCGAGCAAGTGCAAACTGTTTCGTTGAACAGCCCTAATTTAGAAAAAAAAATATAGTCAAACCTGTAGCTAGAAACTTGGGTCGGCAATTTCAAGCTGATTTGATCATACAGACAATGCAACGATGGCCTCCAGATGGATTTTTGATGTTTCGTGGAGAAGGATTGATCACCCATTGCCACCCACGCCATGGCAAATGTTCCGGTTAACTGCCTGAAGGCCAGTCGCAAGGGCGTAGAATTTGTGTGCACGTAAGCTTAAAAATTTACTTTCCATGGGAAATTAATGATAGGCAATTATCTGTCTTAGAATTTTTTTATCACTATCCGAATTTTTTTTAATGCAAACGTTATCTGATCGATCTGAAACAAGAAAACTCGTATCGCCACTCCAAGAATGTCTCGAACCGTTGCCAGTGATTCGGACTCAGCCCATTCTGTCGAAGAGCCTGTAGATAACCAAATATTGTTGAATCTTGAAGATTGTCACTACTATTGTAACATGGTCACGAGGCTTCAGTTAAGATGTAGATAACTCAAAAGTAATAAATAATGCTTGAAAAGATGTTAATAAATCGGAGGTTTGATAGGGTAGGTATGTCATGAAAAACTTATCCACGAATGCTTGTCAGGAATATCAAGGCTTGCTTGGCAAGGCCTATTTCTTCAATTATTGATTGCACCAATACTTTCTAATATGACGTTAGGCAAAATCAACAAAGCTGCTTGCGTCATCGACGATTTTAAAATTATCCGAATTTGACGGACTGACGCAGCGTCAATGTGAAGTCACCATGTTGGTAAAAAAAAAAATTTAAGCTTCAGACTACCTCTTTTCTTGTCCTCTTTGTGCGATAAAATTGTGTGCCGGATTATTCATAGAGACATTATAACTTGTGTTGTTTTTCACGTCCTTCTCTGGTTGGGCGTTTTTTGCTTTGATTACACTCAGTTTTCAGTTCGACCAATTATTCCAACATACTTCGTCATCGTCGTATTCCAGGAAATGTTGCTGTCCATTTAAATCAAACATTTCATATCGCTTCCGAATACCGAACTGATGTTTCTTCGTTTTTCGCGAATCTACCTACCTACTCTAACAACTTCAAATTCAATCATCTCGATTGTGGTCGTTATCATCCAAACAGTCTCAAGTGTGAATATGTTGCATTCAAATATTTGCCGAACCCGATAAGGGGTTAGATGACGACGCCAACCCGCGGTGATAGATCTTCCTAATCAATATGTCAACTTCGCGCCCGACTCCATCGCAGGGTTGGCAAAAGTGATATCCTAGTCCAAAGCACTCACCAGCTGGTAACCCGACCAGCGACCGTGCGTCCGGATGTTGGAAGAAATTTACGACCGAACCGTCTCACTCACAGTTGGTCGTCGGGTCGCTTCCTTTGGCTTCGGAGTCGGATTGTAAGAAAATATTTGAACAACTCTCAAGACGACGGAGAGGCACAAGCCCAAGAGAACTGCGAGAACACGTGTTTCCACTCAATGCGCGAGCGGGCTGTTTCGCTTTCTTAATCTTTTCCCTGCGACGTCGACGACTGATGAAAGGGAAAGTTGTGGACTCTCCTTCAAGTGTGAACTATTGAGAAATGGATCCGCTCGCACTGGTCCTTATGATGAATTGCCCTTCGCTGGGTCTCACATTTCCAACGTATGTTGTCGATCACGTGTGTTTCGGGATGAATTTGAAATTTACAACTGATGGTGATCTGTTGCCAGCGAATATAAACATCGATCGCCCCTGCCCCAGCGGGTGGTGGTTGTTGCAGAATTGTCCCTTTCCAACCTGAGCCTGCTCAATCATCATTTTCCTGCGAAATCTGTCAAAACATGGTCCCAATCAATGAGACGATGGTTCTGCGTGAGGTCCTTCCATTTATCGCCTCCGGGAGATCTCTCTATTATTGCGAGTTGTCCCTTGTTTTGAAACGAGGGCTTGATCACTGTTGCCATGGGGGAGAAAATAAACAAACCAAAATATGCCCACCGAAACCGCTTGCTGTGGTATTGTACACTAAAATAATGCACACAATGATTTTGCCTGGAGGAAAGGGAATGAAAATAATTGCAACTTTCGTGAAATAAATCAATGCTAATGCCATGTTTAGACTGAGAGTTATAACATTTGATAAGTCGAGTTTTGTTATATAAGGGAAATAACGTGTTATTTGAAGTGTTTTTCCCATACAAAGAACTGTCAAGTTATAACTACTTATTTCCAAATAACATGTTTCAAAACGGGTTCGGCCTTCTCGGAAGTGATCATGAAAGCGGTTCATCTAGGTTCAGCACAGCCCTGAAGTTTTATTTGACATCTGGTTCAGTTGTCATGTAGATTGCTAGCAATGAAACCGCATCGATTTGTATTTGTTTTTGCTGCAGGTTTATTTCATTCAAGACAGGAATCAAGAAGTAAAAACTGAATCCGAAAAAGAAAAGAATCGGTGGTCGCCTATGCAAGTTATGATAGATTTCGATTAATCGGGGCTGCCAAAATCAACCAGCTAAGAGGGACGCGCCGGAAATACCAAGTTTTCGAACAAATAAAAGCGGAACTTATGCGCCTTCCAGTTCGCTAAATTTAAGGCAAAGGTAGGACGCTTTCGTGTTAAATACACGAAAGAAAGAGAACAAAAGCAACAGATTCGGAGACCGGTTATTATTGGGAGATTCAATAATTCTTATTCTATTCTAGATACTATACCGGAAATTGCTAAAGGACTGAAATGTTTGAATTATAATCATTCACCCATCGCACCCAAGCATTGTGGAAACCCCAAAACATCAAGCCCTTGGACACATTCATCAAAACTCCAATAGGATACAACATATTGTAGATTTTCCTAACCCAAAGAGGTTGGCAATGGTCCGGTATTCGGCGGACGATTGTTAAAGGGCATCTTCAACGGCGGTCCAAATCGTGGCTTGGACTTATATTTTTAAACCAAATGCAAAATCATCACTGCACCGCTGTTGTAAATTTTGTTTAATATTGAATATAGTTTGCATCATTTTAAATCTGGTATATGTTTGATTTATTATTGCAGCAATTTGAAACTAGAAAAATATCATTCCAAAACAATACACACTACTTTATATTACCAATTAGGGAAGGTCCATTAATTATGTCACGCAGTAAGGGGGGAGGGGGGGTTTGGGAAAACGTGACGATCCATCAAAAAAAATTTGAAGGTCCATACAAAAAACGTGACAAGGGGGGAGGGGGGGTTGTAAAAAGTCAATTTTTGCGTGACGTAATTAATGGACGTTCCCTTATTGAGTAAAATTTCAGCTTTTACTAAATAAAAACTCAATTTTATTGAGTATATTCTGAGCTATATTTGTGAGATGAAAAAAGAATTGTGACTGTTGTGGTTTTTACGACTAATTTGATTGCAAATTCCGATTTCAAATAGTTTTTTGATTACTCGGAAATGAAAAGTAACGATCTGAACAATCCATTTATTGATAGATTGTTCATGATAAGTACTCGCAAATAGCTCATACAGAAAATTTCCAGAAAAGCCTGTTTTATAGAAACTTTCGGCTGGTTTACTGGGGATCAGGATAGATGATTCATTTAACTATGGCAGTTTTGATAAGTTTTCTTGGAGAAACCGATGATTTCTAGAAGACAGATAAAATTTGATTGTTCCAGGAATCGTTTTCAAATTTTATATTTTTAAATTGCGTATACTACAGCTTTCATACAATCCTTTGTACTTCTTGGCAGTTACGTGAATTGGTCAGAACTTATATGAGTTTCTAGAAATTGCACGAATTCTTTAAAAATAATTTTCTGAACTACTATGAACTTCGAAATATAAATGAAGATTTTTTTTTTCCTTTATTATCGAGATTTTCAGCCCTGGGCTGGTTCATCTCCCGTCGTAGTCACTCAAATATCTCTTGGGTATTTTTATAACTTGTCCGGGGGTGAGATTCGAACTCATGGCTCTGGCGTGAGAGGTATCGATGTTATCCACTACGCCGCTCATAAATGAAGATTGGGTGAAAATATAATGAACTTGACAGAAGTTGATTAAACTTTTCGGAAATCTATTGGAAGTTTCAAGATAATCATGAAGTTTGCTTGCTCTCTTTTGACAAAAGAAGTGTTGGAACTGTAAATTTAGTAGAGCTTCCAAAAAGTTTGCTGATCATCAAAGGAATAGAAACAACCTTCTTGAAATTACCGGAAAGTTGAGAAGCTGATTAAGCTTCTTAAAAGTTATTTGGACTTCCAGTTGGTGCATGATCAAAGCAGAATATCACAAATAGTTTAATAATTTACGCGATGAATATATAAACTAAAAAGTTGTTCGATTCACAAAAGTTCTAATAAATTGGTGGAATTTCTATGAAACCACACACACAGGTGTAGTTGAACCTTACAAGAACTTTTTAGAATATCCAAAACTGCGATACGGCGTAAACTCCGTGAAATTGATTTAACATTAAAAAGTTGTTGATTTTTTATTCTAGTTTTGGTTCGGTACGAAAAATTATTGAGTGGTAAGAACTTTCAGTTATTCTGGAAATTTAGGTACCTCAAAAAATCCTTGAAATGTTTCCTAAACTTAAAAAAATGCTCGAAATTTCTTAGAAGTTTGATGAATTTCTGGGACGTTTTCTGAAATTCTGGTAAATTCTCTGGGGAATCCCTGGAATCTTTGGGGAAGTTCTCATGGAATATTCATTGATGATCCCAGGCCTTCTGAAAACTTTCCTCAATTTCTGGGAAATACCCTTAGCATTTGGGAAGTTCTTCGACCTTCCGAGAAGTTTCAAGATCTTTTGGGCAGTTCTCTGAATTTCTAGGACGTTCTCTGAATATCTGAGATGTTCGTTGAGCATCTGCAAAGTCCGCGAAACAGGGGAAAATCCTTGATCTTTATGGACGTTTGCTGAAGTTCAGGAAAGTTTTCAAACTGAACTTCAAGGAACTCCTACATGTTCCCTGAACTTCTGGAAAGTTTCGTGATCCTTTCAGAGGGTTTCTCTGAACCTCTAAGAAGTCACGTGAACTTTTGCAAAGCTTCATGAATTTCTGACACATTCTCTGATTTTTTGTAGAGTTCCCTGAACTTTGTGAAGTGCCCTGAGCTTTGTGAATTTTTATAAAACTCTGGGACGTTCCCTGAATATCTTGGGTAGTTCTATTAACTTCTGAGAAATACCCAAAAAACAATTGATAAGTTTTCAGAACTTCTGGGAAGCCCCCTGAATTTATGGATAGTTGCCTGAACTTATGAGAAGAACACTTAACTTTTCGGAAGTTTCCTGAATTCATGTGAAGCTCCCTGAATTTCTGAAAAATACCCTGAATTTCTGGAAAACACACTGAATTTCTGGAAAATATCCTGAATTTCTGGA
>JASCZW010003977.1:0-103034 GCA_034211315.2 Aedes japonicus
CAATAGCGCGCCATTTGCGCGGCGGAATATCCTGACACATATTTTTGTTGTGATCGTTTTACCGCACCGGTGATGCTGTCGTTTGTTATTTATTTAATTATTGGCGTTATACCAGACGAACTTGTCACGTAGAACTCTGATGGTGGTGGCATGACTGTTATCACTACGTTCGAATATTATCTGCTGAAGGCGACACCGGTGGCGCCAACCAGCTCGCGGACGCCATCAGTTCCCAGCACCCAGCAGCGGTTGAATGACCATCGTGCTGATGCGCGGCTTTTATTACTGATCAGAACAATCTTTTAATTGTTTTATTCGTTGAAGGCGTTCATACCGGAAGCATTGTTGCGTCATTCTGACTTTCCAGCGTCTTTCGAGCCGGTGCGCCTTCATGATATTCGACTTCTGGTATTTTATCTGCCGTAAAATACAGGTTCCAGGAACCGAGTGCGCCGGTTGTTGATACTGCGCCACTCCGGCGCTGCGTCTCCATCAATGTACTCTGAATTTATATGGATATTCAGCTGTCGCAGGAGGACCTGGGAAGGCCGTTGTGCCACATGATAACTCACTCCAAATGGGCCAACCTTATGAAATTATTCGGAAACGTCCTCCCATGGAGACGCCCTTCCAGCTGCAATCCAGCAGCCCGCAACCGCTCGTCCTTGTCGATACTGATCACCTCCGAGAATGTTACTATTCTCAATCTCCATACTGTGCAGCGTCGGTTTCAAAAACAACTTTTGTCATCGAGCAATGTTCCACGGTCAGATGCCGAACACTTTTTCATCTTGAACAGCAGCGTCGGCGAGCAGGGTAGGATACGTTGAAATTCCTCAGATAGATCTCTTCGGCACCTCCGGGAAGTTGGATATCCTCGGAGGATTCCTCCAGATCGACATCCTCGATGCACGCACCATGTGTCCGGTTCGTCCTCACCAGAATGCTTCCGGTTTCTCGGTGCAGGTCAGATTGCGTGCCAGGAGCTGGTGCGGTATGATGCCGATCAGGACAACACTGGAAAGAAAAAGGATGGGATTTGTCTATATTGATGTACGATAATTGTGTGACTCAGCCAGCGAAACTTACGTGACAAGCAACATGGGTCCCAACGAAATGTGTCGGCATTGTCGCGTCGGATCTGATCTCAACGACTGATTCTGGTTCCACTTCGCAATCCGGTTCAGTCGTCAGCCAGCAGCGACAGATAGCGGCATTGAGAATGATTTCTGCTCTTATTACACTCAAGTGAAGAAATTGACTCTTTTGTACTCTTAACTGGTGTGAAATCAACTAATCTTGTGACCACGCTGGTGTGGAACTGACGAGGTTGAGTTCTGGATCGGAGTGAAGAAAAATCTGCAGAAGCATTTTGAGCATTCCGTATATTCAATCTTCAAAAAATATGACTAAGAACAGTAGTAAATGCGATGGCGTTGTTGTGCGTTGTTTGTGATTTAACCAAAATAGCTTAATGATTCGCCTAATAAAGGGTCGTTTCCGATCAAAATTTGGTCAAACAGTAATGTGTGTGAGTCGATCAAAGTTTTTATGAATAGATCAAATTCGTTTTTTAAGTTCAGTTAATACAGAATACAGGAGAAACATTCAGCTTAGCTTCCTTTACCCAACCGCGAATTGTCGGGTCTTTCGTTTAACATCCAGAACGTCAGTTTGCTTTGTACTGTTTCTCGCTCACAACAGCTTTTTGAGTGTTCTTAAGGTTCCGCTTTGACGATGGCCCAATGATTGTTCGATTGGGCAGTTGTCGCTTCCAGAAAAAGGTAAGTAAACGCGTTTTTGTAGGCACTCGCTCAGATAAATTTCCTGGTTGACGGTTCCGGTCTCGAAGTTCTCGCGCCACAGGTACAATTGCCTGCCACATAATTCATCGTGAACTTTGACGGGTTTAATGTGCTTGAAAATATCTGCCACCATTCCCCGTCCGGTTGCCGTTTAAAATTCCTGTCCAGGAAGCTGTTTGAAATCGCCTGACGTAGGTTTTACCGTCCTGTGTCACGCAATCAAACTTCGGTATCGTCGTGTATAACTTTCGCGATCGTGCTTTGGCCGACGTGTTTTGTTTATCGTCGCGATTTGGAGTCACCACTTGCTTGTAAGTCGACAGTCCAGTTCGTTTTCAGCTCCATCCACAGTTGAAGGCACCACTCCCAGCTTATGTGCGATATCTCGGACGAAGAGGTTGGGGTTCCGCTCGAAACAGTGCGGGAAACTCTCTTTGTCGTCCTCAGTGGCTCTCCGGCTTTCGATTTCACCGAACACTTTAATACGTTGGTAACAGTTGATTTAACTTCGCGTGAGAGATAGTTTGATTTTCGCCTATGCACGTGCAAAATATTGATGCGTTGCTTCTCTTCCTTTGACGACATTTTGATAATTGAAGTCTTATCTTAAAATCAAAATATCGGCATGATGCTACACGCACACATCTTCAAAATGAGGGGTGTGCAATATTTTTTAATACACGATGAAAGGAAATGCGTCAAGTTGAAGTCGACCAAATTTTGATCGAAACACCCTTTAGTACTAGACAATCTTGGTTTACCTAGTGGTTGGAATCTATCTATCTTAGCGTTGCAAGCTTATTGCTTGCGCTCCAGTTAGTGTTCTAAATGCACTTCCACAGTTATTAATTAAGAGCATTTGAGGTACCATTTTTGCACCAGGTAGTCGAGAAATTTCGAATCGAACCCCACCTCCTCCAGCATGCAGTTGCTTTGTAGTCGCGACTTTACCGACTGAGCTAAGAGTGGACCCTTAGCTGTTGGAAAGAGTGGTTGGAAAGAGTTTCCAAATTTCGCTTCTATGTTTGTGTTCCCAGATATTTTTTACCGTTGTCCTGATGAAACGCATTTTAAATTCGGAAGCAAGTGTAGCAACAGAAATCTTCGAACTGGCGCTTCCACATCTCATGGGACTTCCGTTCATATTTAGCTCGATATTGTCAAAGTAGTATAGGGCAAATTATCTAAGCAGAGGGACACCCAGACCCCACCCTCCTGTTATGACTATTTATCCAGCGTCAGTGTACTCACAAAGTGCTAACGAAAAATTGATTTGCCTCTAATGCATGCATTATTTTATTAGCAACCGCCAGGCACACCCATAATTTCTGAAAGTACTTTTATAAAGCGCCAGACTTTTCAAATGAGTGTAACTGTTTTCGACAACCACTGTTCTAGTAGGCTATTTTTACGGTGAGCGGCGATTTTGATGGAAGAATATACTCAGAGTAGAGGCTTGAAAATTGGTTCCCTGAAGACATGTCAATGTTACTTGTGTTGGGATCTCGCGATCTTTGCTATATGCAATCGATTTATGTGTTTCTTCAAATGCCTATTATAAGAATGGCAGCATAATTAATCATCAATTAAAAGAGAGATTGTTGCTGTTTATGCCATTAAATTATTGTCTGTGCCAACAAATAATGTGTGATCAGCACAAAAAATTAGAATGAAAGGGCGAAAGATGAGTAGGCATCTTCGATAATTAGACCGGTAAATCTATCACAGCAACAAAGGTATAGGTGCAATTAAATATATATTTCCGCCAAATTACAATTATTAATCAGTCTTGTTAGCACTTTGATTGCTGATTTTCCCATAAAAAACAGGAAATGAGCAATGGATAAATAAATATCCATTGCTCATTTTACTGTTTTTATGGGAAAATCTAACAAAATTAAAAGACATATGGAATAGTTTAGTGCTCAAATTACATAATTTGGCGGAAATACTGCCATATTTAATTGCACATATACTAATAGCTGTTGCTTTATTTGACAGATTTACCGGTCACAATTAGATTATCCGAAGATCTTTTCTCATCTTTTATTGCTCATTCCTAATTTTTTAATGCTGATCAGACATTATTTGTTGGCACAGGCCTTAATAATTTAGTGGCACTTTTTTCATTTATTGGTGCTTTTTCTGAATTACTAAGTGCAGGTAAATATTTTAGCCTTATAAGAATTTCATCGGCTTGTGCTTTTGGGATTCTTTATTCATTAGTTTGTGTTTGTTTTGTTCCGACATCTTGAGGAGTCTCATCGTCGCACAATGGTTAGTACATCCGGCAGAACACAAAAAGAGAGCCCTGACCATTCCGCACCACGTTATTGTTCTGGCAACAACTAACGGCCCAAGTCCTACTAATCCTAGTATCAGATCATAACATTATACAAAAATAATTAAATTATCGGCTCTATAAAGCTAACGGAAATGAGCCTCCCAAATAAATGAACTAGATATTAAAAAATATTCAACATTACTGATACCAACATTTTCCTTATACATATCATAAAGAATCAAAATTTATTCGAAAAGAAGAAATTTGTGAGACCATTCCAGTTGCGAAAAAATGTTGAAATTCATTAACATTTTTGGTGCCATTTTTAACGTAGGACTACGTTTCTCTTTTCTATACCGGGTGTCATTTCAAAAATTTTTTAAATGAGAGCGTTACGCAAAACTGAAAGGGTTTCGAACGCTTATGCCTATCGTTCGACTAAACAGAATGATTTCATTCATACGCCATTTGATCAGAAAAACTCACCAATTTTTTGCATTGAAATTTGAAAGAAGTTCCATTCGTATAAGCAGTTCAATTTTTCAATTCAAATGACCTACTTTTGCTGCCATACGATTTGCATATCAACAGGTTAGAAAAATGTGTTTCCTGACACGGTCGTAGGAAACACGGTAGCAAAATGTCTTCTTCTTTTACAAAATAACTTGGCTATGTTGCTGGTGTCTGATTTTTCAATTGTGGCCCGTCCCCTATTTTTAAATTTGCTTCGTTCTGCTTTCTCGTGACTCCCTTCTTTCTTGGCTTTGCTATCAACGCTAGTAAATAGCCGGGGGCGAACGAAATTGATTCAGTGTTCGCAAGCAGCTTCATGCTGCCGGTTTGAAAGAGGCTTAGCTTTCCCGACACAGTCCGTCTGGCTGTGGTATGGGAGACAAAGCAATGCCGGATATTTAACGGATGAATTCTCGGGTTTTTTTCATTAGGGCGAATCTAACATTGAGAGATTCTCTCCGGTCTCGCTCTCTTTCATTTATTACAGCGTCGTTATAATTTTTTCGAGGGATTCTCTAGTACAGATCGAAACACAACAGTGCTGGCTTGCATACACTACAAATAGAATGAAAAACGTAAAGGTGATTGGATTATGAATGAAAGAGAAAGTAAACAAAGAAAGTCTCTCAATGTTGGACTCGCCCTAATGAAGAAAAAAACCCTAGAATTATTTTCCAACGCGTTATATTATCACCGATCAATTGACTTCAACAGTAAGAGTATTTGTTCGAGTAAAATTTTCATAATTTATATGAAGCAAAATGTATAAGAGGGGACAGGTTAAAATAAAATAACAGTTCAGCCAACCTTAATGAGCTAGGCGAATCTACTTTGTAAACAGTGGAACTTTAATGTGAGTTGTTATTTATTCTCTGAACAGACGAGTCACCAAAGCACAAATTAAGACCTCTTTAAGGAAGACGAGCTTTATCTCTATCCGCTGATATATTCAATTTGAAGGAATTGTATTCTACTTCCGATAAATTACCCAAGCAGCACACTACGATCATAATTGGTTGTGATAACTTGATTATGACTTAGCAAGTCACATTTATGTTATTTCAACCGAATGGCAACAAGTGTACTACTAGGTAGCAACCGAAGTGGTTGTTTACAAAAGTAGATACGACCCAATCAAATGTTGGCACTGAATTGTTTCATTCGATCTTCTTACTTTTCTAATGTTTTGATATTCTGTGGGCATAAAAAAAGAGAGTGATAAGTTTCATTGTCTAGGTTGACTACTACGTTCTCAAAAAAATGTCTTAGCAAAGGCAATAGAAGTACGTTGCGGAGTCTCGCAAGCGGAAGCGCGAGGCTATTGAGAAACAAAAATATAATAATGGCAAAGAGTTGGATTTTAGGAGTTGATAGATTATACAACTTCATATGTTCCCAAAAACTCAAATTACCTACTTCAATCATTATCAACCATATGTGTTATGGTATATAATTATTATTTGAATAATACTATTATTACCATACATCAACGCGGTCCTACGAGAATCTCGCGGTTATATCCCTGATATAACCCAACTCAAATTTTTTTTTTAATTTGTCTTTGCTAGACTATAACTAAATCAACTATGAGAAAAACTCGCACGAAAATGAATTTCAACTTCAATATCAATACTTTTATGATTCCTCGTCGATGAAGTTTTCAAAATGTAAAAGTTCTTCCCCCTATTCAGGTGTTGATATCGATTGCTAAATGACAGCACGTTAATAACAATTATCAAAAAGGCACATTATATTATTGAAAACTGGTTTTAGGACATTTCAACGGACATTTTGCATAAGGATGTTTGGCATAAAGACGTTTGACCGAACGAACGTTTGGCCGAATGGACGTCGGGATACAAATTTAGAAAGAAGATACTTTACATTGCAGTTTTTCTTGCTGGAGGCCTGATTTTTTTGTATTCCCCAACCCATCTTCCAGGAACTTTAGAGATTAAAACAGTAGAATATTTGGCTGAGAATTTATCTTCAATCAAGTTTACTAATTTAGGTGTCCTATATGTTTAACAATGAAAACTATCAAATATTTGTTTCTCATAAAATTTACCAGTCAGTTTAAAATTTCTCAAATTCAAATGCAAGTTTCATGAGCTTTATATTTAATTGATCAGTAAAACTCCAAAAAAAATGCTGATGTTTGAAAGAAGGAAATATCTCACATAAGAGTTTTATATCGGGCAAGCGCTTGATTCAGAAGTTTGCTTTCGGATACAGGAATATGTATCGTCATAAAAGGCTCATGTGCAAAGAATAAAAAGAAGGTATCTTTTGAAAAAACTACCTATTTCGTTAAGATTATTAAAAATAATGACCCATTCTGTCTGGTTTTTTAACATAATATATTTTTCCATCGAAAATCAGAAGTCTAAGATTTTTTTATATACATGGCCAAATGGCCGAATACCAATTTTTGTCTTTTTGATCACAAAAATTTAGCTTTTTAGTAAGTTATCGAGTTATTGAAGAATACGAATACAGCCTAGTTTGAAGTTTTGAAGCAAAATTGTCTTCTACAAGGTTGTTTCTATTATCAAGGTGTTTATTTTGATGTGAATGAAAACTAGGGTGGTCCTAAGCAGAAATAAGGGCATACATTGTTTAGAAAGTTGTAGATAAAATAATTTTAAGCAACTTTGATTGTACAGATTTTTCTGCACCTTTTTATATGACCGAATTAGAGCTCTTTTTCCTACGTAGCTTAGGGCATACCTATAAAAATCAGTTGTTTTGCTGTAACTTTTTCTGTTTCAAATTTTTCAGCAGAATTGTCTTCCCATTAATTCTAGAACAACAAAATTTACAACCTGGGTGTGCTGAAAATGTTTCTACCGTAGGTCAGTCAAACATTATTATGGTTTTTGTTAACAAAATATCCTTTTTTAAATGTTGTTCTTTCTAGTTGAGGCGAACCAAAAAAAAATATGTCTTAACAGTATTTGAGATGACTTTTATCACAAAAAAAAAATCCTGCTCAAACTTTTTTATTGCAAATTTGTCTTTAGTCACTGTCTTTAGATAATTTTTATAACTTAAAAAGATAAAAGTTTTGACGTATAAGTCTTTGTCGATATCTCTTACCGTTAGCGAGTAATTAAAGATTTCTCTTATAAAATTACGCTCCTATTCTAAATGTGTATTCACCAATTGAAACAAAAAACCTATCCTCCAGTTTTGCAGACAATCAGATGGTGCTATGCAACAGTAAAAATCCTTTCAAAAACCGTTAAGAAATATTTTAAGGGTTCGCCCCAACTAGAAAAACCAACATTTGAAAAAGGCCTATTTTGTTTACAAAAACCATAATAACTTTTGGTTGACATACGATAGAGACGATTTCAGCACACCACCAACACCTAGAATCAACAGCAAGATAACTTTGCAGAAAAACTTGAAATAAAAAAGTTACAGTTTCCGAACAATGTATGTCTTTATTTCTGCTAATTAAAAAGTCAGATTATAATAAGGACCACCCTAGTTTTCATTCACATAAAAAAAGCGCATTGTTATTAGAAACAACTTTGTAGAAGACAATTTTGCTCCAAAACTTTAAACATAGGCTGAAAATGTACTTTTCCAGCTAAATCCGTATTCTGGACCACTGTGCAGTGCCTCCAAAGGTGTTACATTTTCAAGTTTGCTTCTCTTTTCTCTCAGTCATGTTCATGTCCACTGCTTTTTCTGGTGTCGTTTCGACTTTTTGTTATTTAGTTTGTCAGTGTGTTTTTTTTTCAGTCTTTTGTAGTTTAGTTTGTCATTTATGTGCTGGGAAAGTCTTTTTGAGAAGCTTTTTTGGAATGAAAAATAAGTTGTCATTATATCGTCGAGATATTTGAAGTCTACCAGTTTAAGTAATGTCTACAGTTACAAGTCTTAGTATTCCCAACAGTATAATGTTTATGGTTAACTGATGGGACCCATAAGAGAGAAGTTTCCTATAAAAGAGTTGGAGGTCGTTGTATCTCCTTATATGATTTAATTAGTCATCCAGTGTTACGTTTACATGTTAAAGGGGGCACTTCATAACTTCTTCAGTCGTTTATAATTTAGTTAACTAATGTCTAGTCCTTATGTGCTTTGTCAGTTCTTGTTTTCTTCGTCATGTAGTTAAATTCTATAGTTCTATAGTCGTAAGATTACGTGTACTTGTCCGTTCATTGCCTTCTTTTTTATTTGTCTAATCTCTAAGTCGTTTAATCACTTCAAAGTCTTACATGCATGTGTAGCCCAACAATAATAATTTAATTCTTGGTCAATTATAAGATTCACTTTTTGGTGGCTTTTTTTTTGCACCGATATTTCAGCAAGGTCAATATCGGGAAAAATAGGGAAATACTCATGTTGGTGCGTTAACTTTGACGCCAGCTGTAGTCCAAACCACTTGATGGAAACAGTTCAAACTTTGTCCACATGATTTTCTGTGTTGTTTCAAGCTATGGAAAAATTTCTAATACGCTACCTAAACTTTTCACAGAAATACGGATTTTTGAAATTGCTATGTCCAAAACTGACTTTTTTTCACATATGTTATGATAACTTCAAATTTATAAATTTTATCAACATGAAATTTTGGTCACATAAGGTCTATACAATGTTGATAGTGTTGTGAAATTTTCAGTCAAAAATATTGATAATTGACAAAGTGACAGAAGGTTGATAAACGCGTTTTTTGGAAGCAAAATTTTGCTCGGATTTTTTTTTTGCTAATGAGTGTATGAACAATTTGGATTGCCTTGGTGTATCCTTTACATTTCAGTTCAACCTCATTTGTATTATATAATTAGATACCCATAGTAAGGCTCGGGTCCTATAAATTGAGTACTTGAACCTTGCCTAGCGAGTAAGTCGGCTTATTCATTTCCTTCTATTCTACAATGGCCTGGTACCCAGTACAATTGAACCTGGTTTTTGTCTGCCAGTTGTTTCTGCCATTTTTTGCATTCCCAAACCAATTTCGATTGACATGTGAACGATTTTAGAGCATTGATAGCTGCCTGACTGTCTGAAATTATGCAAATCCTTGTATTTCTATAATTTCGCTTCAGGCATATAGATGCACATTCTAATATGGCATTTATTTCTGCAAGGAAAACAGTGGTCAATTTTCCCATTGGAATATGGATATGAGATAGGGTCAGCCCTGGGCCTGTTATTGGTGTTGGTTGAAATCAGTACTAAACTTTAGATACTTAGGTATCTTTATGTTGAGATGTCTATTTAAGTTGATGTTGAAAAACGTGAGGTAAAACATATGATTAATAATTGGAATGGACTCACTAAATTATACTTTTCGATGAAATTTAACTTCTTTATCCGTTAGAAAAAAAAATACAAAACTCCTTTGACCTGTGTAGGCATTAGTTTGAATATTCAATTATTATTTTCAAAACAAAAATTACGAAAATCAGAGCGATGTATTGCATGAGATCGTTAACCAAAATTCTATTCAACATTATTCTCATTGTTCTACAAATAACATATTGCAAGCCTCCATTTGGCGAAACAGTCCTTCAAATATCTGAAATTGATATAATTTATATCAAAATAGAATGTAAACCCATAATTGAAAAGTACTGAAGCTAAGCTTCTTTGTGAAAAGCGAACTGCATCTCAACAACTTCACAACCTTCTGTCTGTGTTCTGTCTTGACCCAGCCAGGGTGGATCAGTGAAGAGCCCACCAACCGTGCTCCATCCTATACCAACCTAATCTTTGTAAACAAATTGCTCTTATTTTTCTAAGCCCATTCCATCCCGCCCTTGCTAGATACTGGTTGCTGCTGCATAACAAGGATGAAAACAATGCTCTCATTATGAGGGTTGATGGTTGCATTAATTCAGTGCTTCTTGGGCGACTACGGCTATCATCATTTGAATGGAGATGTCATGGTACACCATGCATGCTTGTATGTAGGAGATTGCCACCACCGGCGACGACCGGTATGACATGCAGACCTACATTATACTGCCGATATAATAAATCGTCCGGATGTTGCTGGTCTAAACGAAGCACAATATAATCTGGCACAGCATCCCCCGACCCCAATCCCCCCCTTCATTTACGGGTGCTCTCTGGCGATTCACGTGCCTGTTACGCATCAAGGCAACGCGCCGAGATCTAGACCTCGGGTTACAGAATCTCAACAGCTGATGATGCTGAGATGGTTTAGATTCGCTTATCTTGAACTCTTTAATAGAATTCTCCTCGACTTCTTGACGGGTTGCAGAGCGGGGGCCGCGTGGGAAGGCGGTATTTGTTCCGCTTCAGTTGATATTTACTCACTGCTGTCGGAGATTGCCACACACGAGTTGGGATCATATATGTCTCTTGCTCTACGGTTGGATTGCGATGATCTTATCACTTACCTGGAAAGGAAAAAACGAAAAAAAAATAATGTTAGTTAAGATGGACATTCGAAACTATGATGTGTAATTGAAAAATAAAATAAGTTGTTGAGGCAATGCCAAAACTCTCCCTGATCGTATCTCAACAGCAGCTGATAATCATCATAAATGTGAAGATTGCCTAATTGCCATCAGATTGACCGGCCGACGCCTTTTTGAGCAGACAATGACAATCCGATGGTCAGTCCTCCATTCTGTTTCATTCTCTTTGTTCGAATTTGATCTCATATCGGCAACTGGCAAGCCGAACACACGAGAGTGGGTGAAATTATATGCTAATTAGCTGTCAAGATTGATGCCTAGCAGTATTCGAAGAGTGAGCTGAACAAAAAAAAAGAAATACAAACGAACGTTTCAGGAAATTCTCAATTTCCGTCTTGAGAGGAGGCTAGAAAGTGCTGGTTTGCGTGCCGAGTGGAATAGAAGACGGGAGTGTGGATGGTTTTTGCTAGAAATGGAAAGTCAAAAGCGGCGATCCGACCACACGAACCACCGGCTACCGGCCGCCTCTCGATTGTGTAATGCGTTTAGGAAAACATAACTTTTCACTTATGCAAATCACGGTAAGTGATCTGATTTTTTTTCTTCATTTGCTTACGGTTTGTTTGTAGGACAGAATAAGAGATACCGACCGAGAGAGAGAAAAAAAAAGTTGCAATTTTAAAGCGGTCAAAGCAACAAAACGCAGTGCACCCTCTTATACGGGGCTTCAGCTGTGCACTCCATTTCTTTACAGTTGAAATTTTCAACGATACTACTGTTTCCAATGAGTAGACTTGTTCCGTTTGTATATGGACGGTGTGGGATGCTGGGCACTCAGAGAGCGCTGAAGGATTAGTTTGCAGCGGCTTGCTTAGGGAAGGTTCATTAATTATGTCACGCAGTAGGAGGGGAGGGGGGATTTGAGAAAACGTGACGATCCATACAAAAAAATTTGAAGGTCCATACAAAAAACGTGACAAGGGGGGGAGGGGGTGTCATAAAAAGTCAATTTTTGCGTGACGTAATTAATGAACGTTCCCTTAGGGGCTTGAGCTCGGTACATTCATTCGGAAATTCTATAAAGGTCAGTCCACGTCAACTGAATGACAAATGTAACGTGATAGAGCAGTTCCAGGCAAAACTGGCCATAAAATGTAGAAAATTGACACGAGCCGCTTGAATTTGGACAAAGTTTCGCAAACCTATACAAAAAATAACAGAATACGTATTTTGACATAAGGATATATTGTTTGGACTCAAGAGTAACTTTGGAGAAGAGCTTATGTGATTTTGCTATAACAGTTTTAGGAAAACAGTAATTCGGAAATCGTCTGTTTAAGAGAATATCTGAGAAGAAATGGTAGGGAATCAAAATGTCCATGAAAAAAAATACACTGAAAAAAAAACTTTACATGAAAAAATCATAATTAAAACTTAAAATTCAAATTCCCAAAATACTATATTTTTAATTTTTTTTAATGTTTCAAAGGTAAAATTTGGACAAAAAAGCCATTGTTTTAAAGATTAGAACAACATGGACCAAGAATTGTTGAAAAAAAGTTTTCCAAATAGCAACTTTTGGAAGATTTTCATAAAAAAATTTATGTTTATCAAAAGTACTGTTCAATGCTAGAAATATGATTCTACAACAAATTTCTAATCGAAAATATTATATTAATGATCTCATGCTCATGTTGTCTTACAAGGCTTGCTCATGGTAGCCATCTTTTCCAAAATACCGCCAATTGCATCACAAGGTCCTCTAACATGTGAAATGGCAAAAAAGTGCCATTCTACGCCAGTGTTATATTTTGATTTAAATTGACATACATGGTGTTCAATAAGTTCGGATACACTTTCAAAATTTGTTAAAAAAATGAAAACATGTTTTTTTATTTTTTGGATTTATGTTATTGAAAGCTATGTTTACAAGGAACGTTTACAACATTTCTCTTGGAATGACCCCCCCTTTGTACTCCTTAACGAGCTTCAAACGTTTCTCGAACGCGTCGCCGGCGGCACGCACGGACTGCATGGGCATTTCGTCCCAGATTTTGAGAATTACCGTCTTGAAATGATCCAAAGTGCTGACCTTGTATTCGTTCAGCTTCGCCATCATATAGGACCAAACAAAAAAGTCGAGAGGATTCAAGTCCGGGAGCTGGGAGGCCACAAAGTTTTGTCCAGAAAGTCGGTTAAATTGTCCCGACACCAGGCTTGAACCACATTTGCCGTATGGGCTGGTGCACCGTCCTGCTGGAACACGTAGTGCTCATCGCCGTAGAGGCTTCGGAGACTGGGGGCAACAACCTTTTCCAAAACCTCAGTTTTGTAGTACGCCGCGTTGATTTTGACGTTTTTTTCAATAAACACCAAGGGTAGCTTACCACGTTTGCATACTGCCCCCAAACCATCACCGACGCGGCACTTTGGAACCGAGGGATGTTTATATTGGATTCAGGAATGCTGTCCCTCGATGGCGCCCACACCCGGTCATTTTGCACATCGTGCGGCTGCTGCAGCACGAACAGTTTCTCGTCCGAAAAACAAACTCCTGACCAGCGTGCCGAGAGAGGATCCTCTTAGCTCGATCCAACCGCTTTTTGCTGGTAGCCTCCGAAACGCCATGGACCTTACGTTTTTTGTAAGGCCTGAAACCAAGGTCCTTGGTGAGTATGGTGTGAGCGGTTCCAATGGAAACGTTGAGATCTGCAGCCGTTTTCCGGATTGAGCGGTTCTTTTGCGCCGAATTCGCTCCTCACGATCTTGATGACCCGTGGCGTCCTCGCTGAACGCGGCCGACCGGATCTCGCACGGTCATTGGTCGAGGACGTCTCCCGGTATCGCCTGATGGTCGTGTAGACAAAGTTCCGCTTGACCCCATGCGATTTCAGCAGCCGGAATATATCGCCGGGTCGCTCACCGTTCAAAAAACGCTTAATTACGAAGTCCCGATACTCTTTCATCGCGCGTAACAAACGAACAACAACTAACAGAATGTCAACACCGCGCACATTCGGTAGCGTATGAATGAAGCTAAAGCTGACACCAATACCAATGCAGAATATGTACATGGCGCATACCTACGCAATGATGAAAACTTGTATTCGAACTTATTGAACACCGTGTAAACTTGCAAAGTCTCTCTCATGGTTCAAATGTTCCACCTTGTCGACGGTGATAGGCTTATCTCATACTATAAACATGCATGTGAGACCAAGAATTCGACCAGCGGTGAAAGTATCACATATTCAAGAAATGTTTTCACTGCCACGTCGTAGAACGTTTATATGAAGGCACTAATATCAGGTGTGATACTGGCGGGTTATGCCGCAATTCACTCTTAGACTTCTTACTTTAAATCTTAGGGAAACGACTAGAGGTACACTTTTCATTTTCGTGACAACTTATGTTGTTGTTTAATCCATATGTTTTATGGAATGAATAACTTAAATGCCGGGTTTGCTTATGGGATACTAAACATATGTAGGGGAATTATCTGACTGTTCGAAGTGAAGCATAATAACAGAAAAGTGTTACTTAAGAGAGACGATGACAGACGATATTAGGTATATTAGAGATAGGAAGCGGAGGGCCCGCTTAGGAAACACCATTTGAAGCAGTTTGGTGTTTGACGAGTCATATACAATTTCGTAGGTTATTGTTTTCTGGTTGCCTCTTTGTTTGTATAATTCAAAGAGTTCAAACACTGCACGAGTTGGTGGGTCGCTCTGATTTAAAGTTTGTGAGTTGTTGTAGTACGAGCCGATGAGATTGTATCCCTCATACTACACTATAAATAAATATAAAGGAAAACAATAAAAAAAATAAACCCGCTAGATAAGAGGTAGACCCGTTCTTTACGATGTTTCAAATTAGTTCTTATTCGAAATAGTCAAACACTACAGATCAATAATGGGAAAGAAGATGGAGGGTATGTTTAATTGAACTGTATAGCCTGGATAATCGGAAAACTAAGGTAAATTGGCATAAAAAAGCTTGACTGACTTCAGCACTTGGGGCTTTATTTTCAGGTATTGATTAAAGCTTCCATTTTACGACTGCATAACAAAACATCATCGCAGGAAACTGAAATTTTGTAATTCTCCTTTTCTTTGAATATATAACAAAAGGGTGAATTGTGGCTTGATCATTATTCCAATGATGGCCTTGAACTTCATCCTGAAGAACATAAGAATAATTTTCAGAAAAATCATATATTATGACAACTTCGTTTCCGTGCAATGGTGCTTTTGTATCTTTAAGAAATGAAGACTGTTTTTTTTCCATGTAATCATGAGTTACCAATTATTCTAATTTTTCACTAAAAAATTCATCCACTGGTTTAACTATGGTTTTTATATCGCACCTATCAGTAGGTTTATAATTTCATCATACTCCTTCGATTTTTGTTGCTGAACCAATAGCTTCGTCTCGTCTTCTTCTTCGACATAGAATGTGTTTTTTCGCATAGCCTGGTACTTCAGTCTCTTGGGATGATACTGATACTATCGAAATTGCTGAACGTACTTCTTCTAAACCATACCGTGATGATAACGGCTGACTCTCATTCAATGTAGCAGGTTGTTGTATCAAAACCCTTCTTAAAAGTTACTCTCGTATCAAAACGACCGTTCGTCATGCCAAAGCACGTATACTGTTATTCCGAACACGTTTGCAAAGTTTCGGCCAAATCTAAAATACTCAAAGTTTTGTCATTGACTGATTCGGCGTGGAACCGCTCGATATTTTGCAATCCACACGAAACATAAACATCTACATGAAATTTGACAAATTCGGTATACTCAACTCATCTAAATTCGAAAACGAATCGTGAACTTCTCATATTGAATTGTTGCTCCTAACTCATTTCGTAAATGTTCTTATTGTGATAAGACTTGCCAGTATCACACATGGTGTCAGTGCCTTTTCATAAACATACTACAACGCACGGTGGTCTTAACAGTACCAAATCGTGGATTCAACAATTAAACGTGGATAGCGCTCTAGGAGTCCACTATACACACAATATAATAATTTAAACTAGCCCACGCTTAATTTGAACTGTCTACACTGTCTACAGCGAAATGCATAGCTCTACTTGAAAACTTCAAGGCAAGCGACAATGCGCTTTATGCTAAAAAAAAGTTGCCTAACTTATAGTTGATCATTTCTGCATTTTCACGGACACTTCCAGCTCTATAGAGGCTCCCTCATTGACTATATGAGACCGTTGAAACACTCCTTGTACTTTCTTATGAAAATACAGAAGCAGCCAAGAGCTTTATCTTTGCGTTGTATTATCACCACCTTTGTGCGCGTTTTTGTGTTCGCTTTCGGGCAATGGGAAAGCGGACTCGGTTGCAAAAGTAGGCGCCAAGTCACCTTCAAAGATTTTTTTCCTATTTTTCATCAACAGTAAGTCGTTATCTGGCGGCATAAATGGAGTAAAGGATATCTTTCAACGCTCATTCATTCCGTGTTGGGCTGAGTGAAAAATAGATCAAGTACAGTACTGCACAAAATAAAGTACGCACTTATGATATTTTCATTTAACCCCCCCCTTCCAGAGATGATAGGGGTCTTGAACTATCATAATAATCCTCATCAACCTCCAAACCCTCTACACATACAAAGTTTCACGCTGTTCGGTTCTGTAGTTTCCGAGTCTATATGGATCAGACAGACAACAATTCATTTTTATATATATACACACTTAGATTTTTTTTACAGAAACCTGTAAAGTTTTACCGAATTCTCAAGAGCTGAACGTTCGCTAATCCGATTTTACGGATTTCGATGAAATTTTACAAATATCTGTAAAAAAAATTACCGGATTTCGGTAAAATTTTGCCAAAATCCGTAAAATTGGATTACCGAACGTTATATAGAAATCCTGTTTCCAAAAACCTCCACATACCAAATGTGGTTTCATTTGCTTGAATAGTTCTCGAGTTATGCAGAAATTTGTGTTTCTTTTGTATAGTAGTATAGTAGAGTCTTGAACTACCATAGACACATTTCTTGCCTCCAAAATTCTCCATATGCCAATATGATTCCATTTAGTTGATTTGTTCTCGGGTTATGCAGAAAATTGCGTTACATTTGTATGGGAGCCCCCCTTCCCGAGGGCGGAGGGGTGTCAACTCACCATAGAAACATTTCTTGACTCCAAAAAATAAGTGTGTTTCATTTGTATGGGAGCCCTCCTTTCCAGATGTAACAGGGGTCTCAAACCATAAAAACATTCCTCGCCTTCAAAAATCTCCACATGGAATCGGGAATTGCGTTCTATTTGCTTAATTAGCTCTCGAGTTATGCAGAATCTTGAGTTTCATTAGCATTCCTTTCAGAGGGCGGAGGGATTTTAAACCACCATAGAAACAATTATTGCTTTCAAAAACCTCCATATGCTAAATTTGGTTCCATTTGCTAGATTACTTCTCGAGTTATGCAGAAATTTTAGTTTCTTTAGCATGAAAGACCCATTTTTTTAGAAAGGGAGAGGTCTCGAGTCACTTTAGAAACATTTCTTGCCTTCAAAAACCTCTTGTTGCCAAATTTAGTTCCATTTGCTTGATAAGTTCTCGCGATATGCAGAAATTTGTGTTTAATTTGTATGGAAGTCCCCCTCTTCCAGAGAGAGTAGGGGTTTCAAACTACCATAGAACATTTTTTTGCCTTCAAAAACCTTCACCAGCCACATTTGCTTCCATTTGCTTAACAATTTCTCGAGTTATGCAGAAATTTGTGTTTCATTTGCATGGGAGCCCCTCCATTTCAGTGATGGAAGAGGTCTCTGACTATCATAGGAACCTTCCCCGACCTTGACTCCATACAAAATTTCACGCCTGTTGATAGACAGACAGACAGACATAAATTCATTTTTATATACACAAAATCTTGTGAGTTAAATGTTATGACAGCGAGTGCGTACTTTATTTTGTGCAGTACTGTACCATCCCGATTGCATTATTTCTAAATCGCAATTCCGTGAACTAGAGACACTGCTTAGTTGCAAATTCGTACCAACTTCCCATTCTTCGAACATTTTCCAGGTCTCGAACGCAGCAACCTTCATCAACCCTTCAGTCAATCAACCTCAGCCGGACTGAAACCTGGAACATGTTTCATTAACAAATCAAAGAACGCCACTGCCCGGTTGACAATGCTAATGGAGCCACCGCGTTCTTAGTTGCACTAATTTTGCATTCTCATTTGGCGATAATAATGTCAGGTGACAATTTATTTATGACATTTGCTTCCCCCTCTTTTATTGTGCGCAACAACTTCGTTGTTCTCCGGTGAAGCGAAGTATTGAAAACAAGTGATTGAATATCGAACACTTCACCACCGTCCTCCAATGGCGCGCGACGTAAGATGCGGTTGACAAATGTCCGACGGATTATGTCAGGCTTCTCCAAGAAGGAAAGTTTTTTTTTTTCTCTTTGTTTGCCTCTACAAGACATCATTGTCGCGAAATTCTGCCTCGTGGGCGTTCGAGCAGAACACTAACAATTTGGCACTACTACTGGGTCTATTTTTTTGCTTTGCGCTGCAGGTTGCGGCAACAAAGGAGAGGCTGAAATTTGCATTTGACATTCATCTCACGCTCTCGCAATGACGAGGGCCGCGCAATCCGAGCTTGTCGTTCACTTTGATATCTTGATTCCGGGGGCTGAGAATGTTTTTCAAATTCAATTAATTTGCGTGGTTCAACTTGATTTTCGGTGGACCCGTTTTTTAGATTTGGTTGCTCTGCAGTTGTGGCGAATGTTGGGTCCATGTTATCTGAACAGCAGCAACGCCCTTCGAGAAAGAACGTGCGTCCTTCAAGGTCCACCGCACATGCCGTGTAATTCACCCGAATTCATTTCTACGGTGCTGCGTGCGGGTGGGTGCGGGTAACCCAATACCCGTGAAGTTATCTTTTTACGTAAGAACCTGACCGATTGACGATGGACATCGGTTGAAAACAAATCGACACAATCCAAGTGACGCATGTCAGAGAAAACCATGTATCACTGCTTGTTCGATTCTGGTTAGGATTTGCGATCAGTGAAAAAGCATCTGTCGGCATTCTCCTTCTTGGGAAGCTAGCCGCCGGGTTTCAACCGAGAGTGAGAGAGACAGATAGAAAATTTCGTAAGCAACTATTGCTGTTAGGATTGCAGATTATGACGACGGTAGCAACATTCCCTCTACGGAATGCTGGAATGTCTCGGTGACAGAGAGAAATCGTTCTTTTTCTTTTCGATCATATAGAATCCGTGTCATGACACTTTACTGGTTATTGTGCCACGACAAACGCGACGCCTTCCGTGGTTTCGAGTGATTTAGCAACGCACGCCTTCGGTTGGTCGGAATTTATGGATTGCTCTGTTGGGTCCATCGATAAGCTGCACAGCCGATATGAAGTTGTACGTTTCAATGTACTTAGGAACATGAATTCGAAGTCGAATTGATAATTTGCTGTAGGGAATATGATGGGCATAAGATGAAGTGATGGCTTGATCGGCCATTTTGATTGTGTTAACTAGTCGAAACTTCAAGTAATATTAATATTTTTTCAGTAGCAGTACTATAAGTCAATTATTTTTAAGGGCTTGGTTGTTCATTGGTAGCTGCACTCGTTTGGTTATATAAAGGGTGTATACGACAAAAATTACTGACACATAATTGCTTACCAAAATGTCGTAATTTGAGCATATTCTTCTGAAACATTCCGGAAAGATCTACTAATTAGTTATGATTTCAATAAAATTCATTTCTTATTTTGAATTTCCGAACCTTTTTTTTTTTTTGAATTCCTATTAAATTTTATAGATTTTGTAGAATTTTTAATGAAAATTATAATACCAACAACAAAATCGCAAGATAATCTGAGTCAAAGTTAAAGAATTTTTATGGCTGTTTATTGAAGGGATGTCTGTTCTCCTCATAAAACTTCAGCCTGCTATGGAAATGGGTAAATGTGGATCGATTCGGCTCAAATATGAACCAGAAGCTCAGGATGGCATGAGAAACAAGTGGCTTTGTGATTCGCAGGATGCTCAATAAAATCCTAAATTCTGAACATCATAACCACCATACGTCTTCATTAAAACATTGATTTTAAAATGTTTTTGCAAAAGTTGAATAAAAAAAAGGCTTTCGTGTCTACGGCGTAGGAACGACTTTGTAACCGTTAAATGTATATTTTAACTTCTATAATGGCTACACAGAAAAAAAGAGTTCCCGAAAATGAAAACGGACCGTGAACTTGTTCATGTTTTCAGGAGTTTTCCCTTTTAACGCTATTTAGTTCATGGTTACGTGATTCAGTTCACGGTGTATTTTTGCTTGTTCTCGAATTCATGACTGCAGTTCACGGATTTGGGCACGGATTTTTTTTTTCGTGTAGAATCGTATTCAGATACTAACGAAAGAAAGAGTAAATGAAGACAACCATTCATCGTTTTGAAACGTGAATCTACATTTTATACCTAACTTTATACCTAAAAAATAGCTTAAATCAGAAAATTCCGAATAATTTACACTTTTCTATACATTTTTTAAATATTTTGATAGAATTTAAAGAAATATAATAGTAAAAAAATAAATTTTTAAAACATACATGTATACAATTCCACAGAAAAAATATAAAGAGTCTCAGAATTTTGTCAAAATTGGTATAGTTGTTTCACAAAAAGATATATTAAACTTGCATTCTTTTATTCCGCCATTAGGGTGACAATTTTCGTGATAGGGTGGTTCGAAAATCTTTTTTTTTAATTTGCCGAAAATGCCTTTTTTCAAACAAAAAATTAACTTCTGAATCGCCGGACCACAAATGAGAGATGAATTTAATGTTGTTTCTAGGAAATTTACGAAACATCCATAAATATTTGAATTTGTATGAAAAAAACGAAAAAATAGCTTTTTCTTGATTTTCAATGCGTGGGTATTCAACGACTCCTTATTTTGATATCGATAATTGAAGGAGTTGATTGGTTGAGCCATATACAGTACTGTTAACTTCAAGTTAACTTTTCCTTTGATTACAAGGCTGGTGATCGACGGGTTTTTAGTCGCTTCGCGGTCAAATTCGGCGATCATCATTGATTGTTGTCTTGCGTTTTCTTCCTCTACCTGCTCTGTCTGCCACACTTCTTTGAGTGATCTCAGACATTTCGAATCAAAACAAACCCAAAAAAAGAGAGAGTTCCTATAACATGTGCGCATCAAAACAGAGTGTATACAAACTACCGCTAGAAACAATTTTGCCTGTTGAGGTGGCGGATTCGGCCGTGCCTCGACCTACCCCGTAGTAGGATGTTAGGCAAAGGTAACGTCCTTGGTTCGAGTACTACCCATGCCCTTTCGCTCAATTTTCAATACTTCTATTCTATATCCAACCTACCGTACACTGACGGAACTTTCAACACTTTCTCTTCATATCTTTCATTCTAGCAAACATTACTGTCCACTCTTGATGCCTTATGGTGATGAGCGAACATCTCCTTCTACATCTCATTTATATGTTTTTGACTAACATTAGCTTTAGATTGTAGTTTGTTTTACCTGTAGGTTCAGATAAGTTTTTTTTTATCAGTGTTTGTGTTCTATCCCCCTAACTTTAGTTTTAGGATAAATGATGTATATATATATATATGAAAACTTAGGTCTGTAAAGTTTATCCAATTGAGTCTGTACAAATAAATGATTAAAAGTAGAAACTTTTTGCAAATACTGTACTTGACCTTTGATCACCATCTCAGAACTACTATGTTTGTCGCTAAGAAGTACTAGAGTTTTTTCAGAAGCACTTTTGGGCGGCATTTCCACTGAGCTGGCAACACTTGTGTGCTTCTTTCTAAAATTGTAAAGAACCAGATCAGCCCTGGGCCTTGGTAGATGAAGTTAAACTACCTCAAGGTTTTGCCAGTGCCCAGGGGAGTCAAGATATGTTATTTAACCTTTTATTCCAAAATCAATGTTTCTAACTACTTATCAATATCTGTTTAAAAAAGTTCAACAAAACCGGGAGCAGCTTGTCGGAAGACGGAAGGAAAGGTTGAGGTTAATATTACCCGAAATCCCGACATTTCAACATGATATGGCCAAACAGGTCGGCGTTTCACAAAGTTACTTTACTTGTAAATTTTTAACCCTGTCTATGCATACAGGGTTAAAAATTTATATCACAGCTTACCTCCAACAAATGCCAGGACAGGAGTTTCACACAGGAAAAGATTCAAAGTAGATGATCGTTTCAAACAGAAGAAAATGTCAAAATTCGATCGATTTACCTCTTTTGGCAGGCTCTCTGCAGCTGTGGACAGCGATGAAATTTTTGTCACAACATCTTTTGCCATTTTTGGAGCCGCACAATGAAGAACCTCTAATTTTGATGGGTTCTAAAACCTTGCTGAAATGAGATGAGACTAATACGGTGCATTTTGTCTACAAGGACACAAATCCACCGAACTGCCCTGACCTACAATGGAAACTTATTGGGCCATGATGAAGCGGGAGATAAGAAATATCAAGAAATATCAATAAGAAGAATACAAGAAGAAGAAGATACAAGAAATGTCAATAGAAAGAATACAAATGACAGGAAGTGGATAAAAAATGAGGAAAAGCTACCGGCTGCGACTTTACAAGCTCTCATGGATGACGTGAGGCAAAATTATAGAGAATTTTCAAACCTCAACCTCCGATCAACCTCAGAAAATCAACCTCCGATAATTGTTCCAATGTAAGTAAACGGAGCTAGAACTGGTATGCAAATTTGGATTTTATCCGATGAATACATGATATTATAAAGGGCGATACGGTCAAAATTTGGTCAATATTAACTTGACGTATTTCTTTCAATTTTGCATTTAAAAAACTGAACACCCCTCATTTTGAAGGTGTGTGTGTGTGTAGAATGTTGCTCCTATTTTGATTTTGGAATTCACTCTTCAGTTGTCAAAATGCCGTCCAAGCAAGAAGAGCAGCGTATCAAAATTTTGCTCGCGCATCGCGAAAATCCGAGCTACTCGCACGCAAAGTTGGCAAAATCGCTAAAAGTTGCCAAATCAACCGTTACAAATGTAATTAAAGTGTTTGGGGAACGTTTGTCGACAGCCAGGAAGTCTGGATCGGGGGGAAATCGAAAACCGGAAGCCGCTGAGACGACAATGAGAGTTGCCGGTAGTTTCCAGCGAAACCCTAACCTATCTCTCCGAGATGCCGCAAATAAGCTGGGTGTATCGTCTACAACCGTGCATCGAGCCAAAAAACGAGCCGGACTATCGACTTACAAGAAGGTAGTGACTCCAAATCGCGATGATAAACAAAATACGACGGCCAAAGCGCGATCCCGGAGGCTGTACACGACGATGCTGACGAAGTTTGACTGCGTGGTAATGGACGACGAAACCTACGTCAAAGCCGACTACAAGCAGCTTCCGGGACAGGAGTTTTATACGGCAAAAGGAAGGGGAAAGGTAGCAGATATTTTCAAGCACACGAAACTGTCAAAGTTCGCAAAGAAATATCTGGTTTGGCAAGCCATCTGTACCTGTGGCTTGAAAAGCAGCATTTTCATAGCTTCCGGGACTGTCAACCAAGAAATTTACGTGAAAGAGTGTTTGAATAAACGTCTGCTGCCTTTACTGAAGAAACACGGTTGTTCCGTACTGTTTTGGCCGAATTTGGCATCTTGCCATTACGGTAAAAAGGCCATGGAGTGGTTCGCCGCCAACAACGTGCAGGTGGTTCCCAAGGACAAGAACCCTCCCAACACGCCAGAGCTCCGCCCAATTGAGAAATACTGGGCTATTGTCAAGCGGAACCTAAAGAAGACCAAAAAACTGCTAAGGACGAGCAGCAGTTCAAGGCAAACTGGCTTTCGGCGGCGAAGAAGGTGGCTGTACAAAATCTGATGGCAGGGGTCAAGCGTAAGACCCGGCAATTCGGATTTGGAAAAGCGGAAGCCTAACTGAATATTTTTCCTGAATTTTATACTAATTGAACTTGAAAAAGAAATTTAATTTGATTTTTTAAATAAACGATTTCACCGATTTACTCGCGTTTTCCCTTGACCAAATTTTGAACGTATCACCCTTTATAAAGGGTGTTTCGATCAAAATTTGGTCGACTTAAACTTGACGCATTTGCTTTCATCGTGCATTAAAAAATGTATACACCCCTCATTTTGAAGATGTGTGCATGTAGCACCATGCTTCTATTTTGATTTTGAGATTAGCACTTCAGTTATCAAAATGTCGTCAAAATGTTGCACGTGCAAGGCGAAATTCCAAACTACTCTCACGCCAAGTTGGCGAAATGGTTGAATGTGGCTAACTCAAGTTTTACCAACGTAATCAAAGTGTTCGGTGAACGTTTGTCGATAGCCAAGCAAGCTGTATCGGAAGGAAATCGAAACCGGAGGCTACAGCGACGACAAAGAGAGAGCTGGACTATCGACTTACAAGAAAGTGGTGACTCCAACTCGCGACGATAAACAAAACACGTCGTCCAGAGCACGATCGCGAAAGTTGTACACAACGATGCTGACGAAGTTTGATTGCGTGGTACAGGACGATAAAACATACGTCAAGGCAGACTTTAAACAGCTTCCTGGACAGGAATTTTATACGGCAACCGGACGGGGAAAGGTGGCAGATATTTTCAAGCACATTAAACTGTCAAAGTTCGCGAAGAATTATTCCGGTGTGGCAGGCCATCTGTACCTGTGACTTGAAGAGCAACGTTTAGATTGCGACCGGAACCATCAACCAGGAAATTTATCTGAGCGAGTGCCTGCAAAGACGTCTACCCTAGCAAAGGAAAATAACAAGCTGATATCATATCAGTAACGAGTTCTGTTATCCCAGTTATCGTTTTAATTTCCGCTGTTATCATATAACAAATTTAGTTATCACCATTGGAAATCATATCATATGTTATCATTTTGAACACACTATTTTTAATGAACGTTATAAGTTGAATTGTATAACTATAAATATTTCCAGCATATTTGAACAAGAAATTTTGCTCTTAATCAAAATATTTTCTTCAGTTATTAGCATGAGAATTTGACTTCAAATTGATAACATAATTTGATACTATTTCAATAAATTTGCTTAGAATACAGGATTCGTTATCAAGTTGATCTCAGTGATAACAAAATAAGTTATTATTATGATATTCAAAAAGTATTTTTTTGTTATTCATTCTGTTATTTTGGCTGTTTATTCAGCCTCAATGATAACATATTCAGTGATCAAAAAGTGATAACCTGGTATCAGAACTTGTTATCATTTTGGTATAATCCTTTGCTCGGGTATACTGCCAACAACGTTCAAGTGGTGCCCAAGGACAAGAACCCTTCCAACACGCCAGAGTTCCGCCCAATCGAACAATATTGGGCCATCGTCAAGCGAAACCTTCAGAAGACTCAAAAAGCTAGAGTGAGCGAGAAACAGTTCAAGGCAAACTGGCGTTCTTCGGTGAACAAATATTTCTCCTTCATTCTGTATTAACTGAACTTGAAAAAGAAAAAGAATTTGACTTATTAATAAAAACTTTGATCGACTCACACACATCACTGTTTGACCAAATCTTGACCGGAACACCCTTCAGTACATTAACTGTAATGGAATAATCTCTTGTTCGCCCTTTATTTGGGCATCTTCTTGGAACGAACAAAATCTGAACACAAAGATTAACAAGAATTCAGCGTATTGTTTACGACAACGATCTCTGCTTCAAACTCAACCCTTTTACACACCATCCCAGTGATTTTTCGTGGAAGTGCAGACGGTTGATTAACTTCCAATAAAGCGGGTGTAACGTTAACCCTACCCTTTCCTTAGTTGACCTGCATTCGAGCGAAAGTTCGTACGTTTGTACGGTAGTTTTTCAGTTTGCACGTTAAGGAGTGTGTCGAATATAAGCTATCCACACACATTTGCGTTGTACGCATGTATTTGTGATGGTTTTTTATGCTCTGAATACTGCATGCTGTGCGTTTGACTGTCAGCTTTCTTTTGTTTACTTGTTTGTGCGGTTCAAATTCTGCGTTTTCAAAATGTCGCGTATTGAAAAGGAAGTGAAAATTAAGGTTCTGGACACATGGCTAAGTGAAAAGGGTATTACTATGCGAAAATTGGCGAAGCGGTTTGGAATTCATCATGCGAGTGTTAAAACCATCATTAATAAGTTTGGGGAACACTATTCTTTGGATGAGCTACCAGGAAGAGGCAGAAAACCCGGTTCTTCCAACCCGAAACTGGAGCAGAAAGTGGTATCTCTAATCATGAAGAACAAAGCCAATGTCAATACGTGATTTGGCTAAAAAGCAGGAACGAGTGTCGGAATGATCCAGCGTATCAAGAGGCGAAACCACCTGAAGACCTACAAGAAGCAGAAAATCTCGAAACAAAGTGCAGAACAGAAGAAGCGAGCCGCAACAAGGGCCCGGAAATTGTATTCGCGTCTTTTGCAGCGTCCGGATGTATGCGTTTTGATGGACCATGAGACCTATGTAAAGGAGGACTCAAAAACCCTTCCAGGTCCACAATGCTTAACTGCCGTCGTTGGGGAGAATGTGAGCGATGCGGACAGGCCGATTCAAAAGGAGAAATTCGGTCGAAAGGTACCGGTATGGCAAGCAATATGTTCCTGTGGTTTGAAGTCAACCATTTTTTACACTACCGGAACTATAAATGCGAAAATCTATCGATCTGAGTGTCTCCAGAAGAGATTGTTGCCTTTATATAAGAAGCATAGTACACCTCCACTGTTTTGGCCGGATTTAGCGTCGGCTCACTATGCCAAAACCACTCTCAATTGGCTTGCGGAAAAGGGTATAGATTTCGTTGAGATCCACCAAATTGCCCTCAGCTTCGACCCATCAAACGTTACTGGGCAATCGTGAAGAGGGTCTTCAAGAAGACTGGCAAGGCAGTTGGGAACATGCAGGAGTTCAAAAAAATTTGGGCTCAAGCGTCCAAAAATGCGATGCAACACTTGTCCGGAACTTGATGAAGAGCATTTGATCCAAAGTTCGAAAATTCGTGAAGGAATAACTTAAATTTCATCCGGTCTTCATTATATTCAAGTTTAACCTCGTACAATAAAGGATCAATTTTTTGTATAAATAAAATATCGGTTTCAACATAATTTGAAAGAAAGTTTGTGGATAGCTTATTTTCGATACACTCCTTAGTACGTTGATCAGGCAATAACGGGGTAGCAAACTCGGGCGGTCAATTATGCTCATTGTCATGCAAAATTAAATGTACTGAAAAATTAACAGTCACAAACCGATGAAAGGTGCGTTTGATGAGAATTGATTCTCTCTAATGCCTCATAGGTCGCTCGCATGTTTTGGTCTCCGTGCGACGAAATTTACGTGACTTTTTGGAACCGTGTACCCAAGCGCGTAATTTGATACACCTATAAGCTTGAGCCCATATTTCAACATCATAGAACTTTAATGAAACCAATACGCATGGAAATTGCCGCTTGAGTTAGTCATTTGGATGAATAATAAACCAATTAAACTACAAAAATACGTCGCTCAGTGAGCTAGAGCTGCACAAGGAAAATATCCGCTCACGCATGAAACAGAACACCATCGCATATTGTGGGGGCGTACCGAGTGTAGATAACACACCATTAGCCGTGCGCCGAGCCAGGAAGCGGGCGACACGGCGGGGAAGAAGCGTCATATGTTTCAACACGTTCTTTGTTATCAGCATTGAACTTGGCAGCAGCAGCAGCAGCAACTCGCAATAAAGATACGTACACAACAAAACAACGTAGTTCATTGAGGCAACCATAACGCCATTATTGCGAAGTGGGAATTGCAAGCTGCCGACGAAGGTCTACGAGTTTTCTTGTCAGCGATTTCGATTTCCACTCAGCCAAATTAGTTTTCGCATCATCACCGGTGCCGGTCGGAGAGTACCTACTTGCCTAGAGGGCGCCGATCATCACGATCAGACCTTGCCAGAGATTGGGTGTGGTTCTGTGTAGGGATGATCAGTTGTATAGTTTCTATCTCACTTTAACGTTCGCGTGCGTGTCCCGGAACTTTCTATCGTGAGAAGCAGCAGTACACGCCATTTATTGCGGCTATCTCTGGCGCTATCTTTATTGGATTTTCTTATTGCCGACAATGGTAGTTTGTTTCAGGAGATGAAAGTTTAAAATGAGAACACAAGGGGAAATTTTTGACAACACGAAGACCTTGAACTTGTTTCTAGAACACAAACGCTCGCTCCGAAAATTCAGGACAAATTCGACAAGCGCTGCACTATCTTCGCCTAGAATCATTTCGCAACGTACGGTCCAATTAAGGTTGAGATACACTGAAAATTTATTTTCGTAAAATAGCTTTCACGCGTTTCGTAAACATGGATTTTGTACATACAACAAATGTCTCATATTTTGTATGAAACATTCATAATACTTTTTATCTGGTGAAATGCTATCATTACACCTTTTTGTAAAATGCACGAAATGAACTTCGTGATGACCAGCCAATCGCTGTTTCTCTTTTATACCGTACTCATGCACGATGGTGTTGCTGCTGGTATGGGCGGAAACAATTTATCTATCCCAAAATAAAAATCAAAGCGCTGTCGTGAGCTATAACTTCATGCTCATTAATCAAGATTGTTCTCACGAGTCAGTGTGGCCTAGTGAGATCAACCACGGATTTAGAATCGGCACTTTCTCAATATTCAGGTTCGAACCCCATGTCTGAAACAATAAAAAAACGCAATTCCACGTGGTTGCGCTTTTTTTGTCAACTACATTTTGAGTCGATAAAGTAGATCTGTCAGTCCTTCATGCAACCACCAGAGAGACGTTTCTTTTTAATTTGTGACAAAATATTCGTAGCTCTTTGCATTGTTTCCGTGCAATGCACGAATGTTCTTTCTGTGTCAACAAAAGCTTCGTGCTTTTGACAGTTGCGCGTGCAATTAATTACGAATGTATCTTCATAAAAAGAACAAATCAGTTTCGTTGCTGAAAACAACGAATGGATTAGTGAGTATTACTTTCGATTTTGTAATATAAACTAAAATTAACTTTCAGTGTACGAATCAGCTTGACAGTTATTCACATTACATTCGGAAGGAACGTAGCGCGAATAAATTGACTTGAACTTATAACTCTCAACCCGTCCGTTCGGGCTTGTCGGACTTAATTAGAAACGTGACGCCAACCGGGAAGTGAAAGATAGGTTCGGTTCGAAAATTTTAGTTCATTCTTCTGTCTATTTCAATGTGAAAAACGGCGAAGTAGATTGAACTGTTATCGTAGAGTCGTGTAAACACTCTACCGTGGCGCATTGAGGGAAGGGAGGGGGAATTGAACGAATCAAAACAATATTTAAGAACCTGCAAAAACGAACAAATCAAATTCGAATGCAACGAACCGAAACCTGAGTGTTGTTCTTCGAGTCGAGACGGAATTCGAACAGAACGGTGATGATTGATTGCGATCGATGTGTGAGTGTTGAGGGTTTTTTTTTTCGTTCAGCTCAGACAATCAATCAAAATATTGAACCACATACTTACTTGTTCACAACGGTTGTATTCCATCGCTGATCGCTTACGAGCTACAGACAGCAGCCATTGAAGATTATTTGTTTGTAAATCCGTTCCGACACATGATGGCAGGTTTAGACAATGAGTAGAGCTCGGTTCTTACTGCATTGGGACTTGTTACAGTTAGTTTTTTTATAGCTCTCAAGTATGGTTCATTACGCACAACACAGACCTTAGGCAATTATGCATTTAACAATCGCTGATTTTTTCATAGGCTTCCACTAAATAGATCAAAACTAATTATTTATGATAAAATATATCTGGAACTTTGGTATTATTTTCGTTGTCAAAATCGGTGTTTTTTTGTGACGAAATGGTTCCTTAAAAGAGCTTAGCACTAAGAACAAAAATAGCAAATTTTTCAATTATTTTGATGTGTTTGACATATTCGTAAAGTATTATATTAATTAAAAACACTACAAGGTACAGCCCCATTGCACAGTGAGCAAGAAAACTAAGGAAAAAATCTGTAATTTTTGTCGCTTTTGAGCGCGGCTTGTGAACCATTTCTGCTTGTAAATTGTCTGAGAAATCAAATGGAATTGGTTTCAATCACCGCACGGAGGTGGTTGTGGAGTTATAGAGCCTATTTTACCCCACTTTCCCTTATATTTTTGAACAATTTATAGATATCTTTGTACGGAGAGGCTCAAGATCAACAAAATAGTGTTAGTCCCAAGTGAAATTTCCTGAAAAATCGAATAAAAGCTGTTTCATTCACCGCACGGCTCTGTGAACGCTTTTACCCCACTTCCCCTTGTATTATTGAATAGTTTATAGATATCTTTGCTCGGAGAGGCTCAAGATCAACCAAATAAAGCTAATCCTATGTAAAATTTCCTGAAAAATCGAACGAAAGCTGTTTCATCTACCGCACGGCTCTGTGAGCAAAGATATGTCTGATTTTACCCCACTTCCCCTTATATTATTGAATAATTTATAGATATCTTTGGTCGGAATCGCCCAAGATCAACAAAATAGGACTAGTTCAGCTGAAATTTCCTGTAAAATCGAATAGAGGTTGATTCAATCACCACACGACTCTGTGAACGAAAATATGGATGATTTTACCCCACTTCCCCTTATATTATTGAATAATTTATAGATATCTTTGCACGGAGAGGCTCAAGATCAACAAAATAGTGCAAGTCCCATGTGAAATTTCCTGGAAAAAAAAGCTGTTTCAACTACCGCACGGGTCTGTAAACGAAGATATGGCTGGTTTTACCCCACTTCCCCTTATATTATTGAATCTGAATTCTGTCTTTCTGTCTGTCTGTCTGAACCTAATAGGCTCGAAAACTACTGAACCGATCGACGTGAAATTTTGTATGCAGGGATTTTTGGGGCCGAGGAAGGTTCTTATGATAGTTAAAGACCCCTCCCATCTCTGTAAAGGGGGGCTCCCATACTAATGAAACCTAAATTTCTGCATAACTCGAGAACCAATCAAGCAAATGGAATCAAATTTGGCATGTGGAAGTTTTTCAAGGCAAGAAATGTTTCAATGGTAGTTTGAGAACCCTCCTCATTCAGAAAAGAGGGGCTCTCATACAAATAAAACACAAATTTCTGCATTACTCGAGAAGTAATCAAGCAAATGAAAACAAATTCGGCAGGTAGAGGTTTTTGAAGGCAAAAAATGTTTCTTGGGTGACTCGAGACTCCTGCCTTTTCTGAAAGGTGGGCCTAACCTAAATTTCTGCATAACTCGAGAACCAATCAAGCAAATGGAATCAAATTTGGCATGTGGAAGTTTTTGAAGGCAAGAAATGTTTCAATGGTAGTTTGAGAACCCTCCTCATTCAGAAAAGGGGGGCTCTCATACAAATAAAACACAAATTTCTGCATAACTCGAGAAGTAATCAAGTAAATGAAAACAAATTCGGCAGGTAGAGGTTTTTGAAGGCAAAAAAATGTTTCTTGGGTGACTCGAGACTCCTGCCCTTTCTGAAAGGTGGGGGGGGGGGGGGCTCCCATACTAATGAAACCTCAATTTTGGCATAACTCGAAAACCAATCAAGCAAATGGAACCAAATTTGGCATGTGGAAATTTTTGAAGGCTTTTTTCAGCTTCCATACAAATGAAACAAATTTATGCATAATTCTAGAAATAATCAAGGAACCAAATTTGGCAGGTGGAGGCTTTTGAAGGAAAACCAAATTTCTATGATGGTTTGAGACCGCTTCTCTCTTTGGAAGAGGGGGGTCTCACACGCTAAGACAAGAAAACGGAAAATTCGGTAAAAAATACCGAAAATCGCACAAAAGTGCACATACTGAAATTATCGGTAAACATGGATTACCGAAATTTTGGTATTGCTGCAAAACCGGGAAAACCATTAATAATTACTTATTTTTGTACGGTATTTTTTACCGAAACTGCTAGCAGCTCAATGAGAGAATTTTTAACCAAATTTAGGTAAAATATAACGATAAACTTTGTAATTCCACTTTACTGAAACATTAAGTAAAATCAAACGTTTTGTTTCGGTAAATTATACCGATACTTTAGGTTTTGCTACCAAAACCTAATTTTCGGTAAAATGAAAACCTTATTTTCGGTAATCTTATCTTAGCGTGCATGCAAATGCAAAACAAATTTCTGCATAACTCCAGAGTGGGAGTTTTTGAGAGCACCCCTCAACCCTCTGAAAGAAGCGGGGCGGCTTCCATACAAATGAAACACAAATTTCAGCATCACTCGAGAATAAATCAAACAAATGGAACCAAATTTGGCATGTGGGGGTTTTTGGAGGCAAGAATTGTTTCTATGGTGGTTCGAGACCCCTCCCCTATCAGGAATCGATGGCTCTCATACATATAAAACAGATTTTTTTTTGCATAGCTGGAGAACGAATCAAGCAAATGGCATTAACTTTGGCATTTGGAGGTTTTCGAAGTCAAGAAATATTTCAATGGTGGTAAGAAACCCTTTCCCTCTTTGGAAGGAGGGGCTCTCATACAAATAAAACATAAATTTAAACCAAACATGAATATTATCCCTACTGTTATGAAAATGTTTATGCAGGGGTTTTTGGCGCTGGACAAGATTGAGATGGATTGAGACTTCTCCCCCGTCTAGAAGGGGGGATCTCATTCAAATAAAACACAAATTTCTGCATAATTCGAGAACTAATCAAGAATTTTTTATGCGGGGGTTTTTGGAAGCAGAACTATTTTCTAAGTTGTTTGGGATCCCTCCCTCTGGAGGGAGGGGGGCTCTCACCAACAAATGAAACAGCAATTTTAATCCAACATGAGAACTATCCATGCAATTAAAACACAAAATATGTATTTCTCGGGTAAACAGCATGTTCTGATAGAAGGTTAACTCCATCGTAATCAAGAATGGTGGATGCTTGAGTTATTATTAGTGCTACGTTATGCACAAGAAGATAATCTAAGGTAATGCAAGAAAAAAATAAATTCAAACTGAAAAAATACGGCTTCGATGGAAGAAAAATATTTTGTCCATGAAATGCTTCTGCAGAGAAAAAAACCGATAGAAACTACCGATCCAAGGGTTCTTAACACAAACCTGCGTTTTTTTGCAAAAATTACACACAGTAGCAAACAAAAATATTTTATCAAAAATCATTTAAAAAAAAGTGAACGCACCAGTACTATTAGATTTTCATTCATTTAGTTGCATGCGTAGCAACGCTCGCACCGGGATCAGCTAGTAATTTATAAATCTCTTTGCTCGGAGTCGCTCAAAATTAACAAAATAGGACTAGTCCTATACGAAATTTCCTGTAAAATCGAATAGAGGTTGTTTCAACCACCAATCGGCTCAGTGAACAAAGATATGGCTGATTTCACCCCAGTTTAACCCATATAGTTGAATTATTTATCCCAAAAATATAGGAGGAAGTGGGATAAAATCAGCTAAATCTTTGTTCACAGTTGTATAAATTATTCAAAAATATAAGGGGAAGTGGGGTAAAATCAGCCATATCTTCGTTCACAGAGCCGTGCGGTAGATGAAATAACTTTTATTCAATTTTTCAATAAATTGTAAATATGATTAGCTTTATTTTGTTGATCTTGAGCCACTCCGAGCAAAGATATCTATAAATTATTCAAGAATACAAGGGGAAGTGGGGTAAAACCAGCCATATCTTTGTTCAAAGAGCTGTGCGGTAGATGAAGCAACTTCTATTCGATTTTTCAGAAAATTTTACATAGAATCAGCCTTGTTTGGTTGATCTTGATCCACTCCGAGCACTGTAAAATATTCAAGAATACAAGGAGAAGTGGGGTTAAACCAGCCATATCTTCATTCACAGATCTGTGTGGTAGCTGAAATATCTTTTATTCGATTTTACAGGAAATTTCACATGGGACTAGCACTATTTTGTTGATCTTGAACCTCTCCGTGCAAAGATATCTATAAATTATTCTAGAATATACGGAGAAGTGGGGTAAAATAAGCTCCATAACTTCACAATCATATCCGTGCGGTGATTGAAATCAGATTCTTTCGATTTCCCAGACAATTTCCAAGCGGAAATGGCATTGTTTACAAGCCGCGCTAAAAAGTGACAAAATTTACAGATTTTTCCCTTAGTTTTCATCAATTCTTGCCCACTGTGGCATTGGGTTGTTCGGAATGATGACGTAGAACTCCGCAACTAAATAAAAACCATTCAGATTGTACAATGCAATATTCTTTTAATGATCCCTTTCAGGCCTAAAATTTTCACAGCGCTATTAGTAATTTGGTGTGTTCTAATTAAATTGGTGCTCAATAGCATAGAAATAATTGAGAAAAGTAGGAAATATTGTTTTGAGATATGCAAGCTTGTCCAAACTATCCTGGAGTTAAGAATTTAAGATCTACAGTTGTAACAGTAGCTTTATGCGCTTTACAATGTTACGATTTATTCAAACATATTCAATGAATGCCCTGGAAGACCAACAGACATGATGAGATAATCTTGGGAGATTCATGCCAAACAAACTAATTTAACTTTGTATAGCCCATACAGCTACTGTTACAATTGTAGACCTTATGTTTTGACTGACCTAAAACAAACAAGATTATCCTATGGACGCTTCGGAATATTCCTTGAATATGCTCGAATAGTTGTCGTAGCTTTGTATAGCCCAAGAAGCTACGGTTAATACTGTATATCTTAAGTTCTGAACTCAAGTCAGTTGTTATGAACATGAACATCCTAAGATAATCTGATAATTACAGGTGACCTCACAAAAGATTCACTGAATGTGTGTCAGTTGCAGAGAAAATTTTAAAGTGCATATCGTCACCTTTTATAGATTATAAAGCTAATGTTACGACTTGTAGATCCTAATTTCTGAACTCAAGGGCAGTTTTGGTGACCTATTGCATCCCAAGATATCTCATTTTATCTGTTTACCTTCCAGAAGAGTCACTTAGATTGGTCAAATACATACTGTTACTTTGTTTGGTCAAGAAAGCTACAGTTGCAGCTGTAGATTTTCAGTTTTGAATTCCAGGATAGTTTGGATAACCTAGAAGATTATTTCATCAGGTCTGATGGTCTTCCAAGATATTCAATGAATATGTTTCATGACACAGCGTTGCTTTGCATAGCCCAGAAAGTTTTTGTTGTAACAGTTCCTATTTTCTGATCTCAAGGATAGTTTGGATGACCCAGGACATGTCATATTGCTTTATAATGTTTTATTGAATTTGTTTCAATATTTACTGTAACTTTGTATTGCCTAAACATTACTGTTACAACTTGAAATCTTAATTTCTGAACGCCAGGACAGTTTGGATGACCTAGAGGATCAGAAAGTTGCCTAGAGAGCGGGCATATGTCTTGGAAGTGCAAAGGCCCAGATAGGAGCAACATGTGCAGAAGGTGTGGCAGCACTAGTCACAAAGTTGGAGATAACAAAGCTCCCCCCAAATGCTTGAATGCGAGAAACCGGACAATAAGCAGATCATGTGGGGCGGCCGCTAAGGGTATTCCAACGAGCCAACCGTAATGCAGGTAACCCAACTAAACCTGAACCATTATGAGGCCCCCCAGAAACTACTGTGTCAGGCAGTTCGCGAGTCGGCATCGGATGTCGCCATAATTTCCGACCCATACCGCATTCCAGCCGGCAACGGAAACTGGGTTACGGACAGGTCCAATGTGGCGGTATTATGGACGACGGGCAAGTACCCGGTTCAGGAGGTTGTGTCGACCACAAACGAAGGCTTCGCGGTTGTAAAAGTGAATGAAGTGTTCTTCTGCAGCTGCTACGCACCGCCAAGATGGTTGATCAAAAAGTTTTCCAATATGTTATTGTGATCGGATCACAATTGAGCTAACTGGCCTGAACCCGTTGGTAATAGCGGGGGACTTCAACGCTTGGGTGCTCGAGTGGGGGAGCCGCCTTACCAACCCTAGGAGCCAGATTCTTCTGGAGGCCTTGGCTAGGCTAAATGTGGACCTAGCCAACGAGGGTACCAAGAGTACCTACCATAGAAACGGAGCGGAATCGATCATCGATATAACATTTAGCAATCCTGGGCTGCTTAGCAATTGGAGAGTGGATGATGGCTACACCCATAGCGACCACTTGGCGGTTCGTTATTGGTTCGCCACAATACAAGGCAGCGTGCGGAAGGAGGAGCATCCACTTCATTCCTACTTTGATGTAGAGACTTTTAAAGAGGCGCTTGAGAGGGAACTAAACTTACGCGAGACCCAGGAACCTTGCGGCGAACGACTTGTTATGACACTTACCCGAGCGTGCGATGCGACCATGCCGAGGGAAGTCAAACCGAGGAATAGAAGATCGCCGGTGTATTGGTGGACGAAGTCGTCGCCGACCTCCGAACAACATGCCTCCAAGGAAGACGGAGGATGCATAGAACGCGGTTAGACGCAAATAGAATCGTAGAGGGGCGCTAGACGCCGCGAAGAGGGAGATTAAGGCCAGCAAGCGAGCTTGCTTCGAGGGTCTGTGTCAGAAGGCCAATACGAATCCGTGGGGTGACGCCTACCGGGTGGTAATAGCCAAAACCAGAGAATCGGCGACTCCAACCGAGCAATCACAAGAGCTGCTGGAGGGTATCGTTGGGGGACTCTCTCCGAGCCACGACCCGAGTCCATGGCCCCCCGCCGCCGTAGATTTGTCTCATGACCAGCGTTCCAGTATCCCAGACCTTCACGCTGTCATAGCGACGGAAGGGTGGACGGCTCAGCCGAACACCCGTGACCACGTGGGCATTGATAACGGCACAACTACTGGAGCCGGCAACGAGGCGACGGTGACGAATGAGGAACTCATTGCGATAGCAAAGTCGCTAAATGTAAACAAAGCACCGAGACCGGATGGAATTCCGAACCTGGCCATCATGACGGCTATCTTGCTGAGTCCCGAAATGTTCAGGTGATGTAGAAGTGTCTGGACGTGGACGTCTTCCCGGACGCCTGGAAAATTCAGTCCCTTGTGTTGCTACCAAAGACAGGGAAGCCACCAGGAGATCCTTGGGCATACAGATCTATATGTCTGTTGGATACAGCGGGTAAGGTGCTCGAGAGGGTAAACCTCAACAGACTGACAACATACACGGACGGTATAGGCGGTCTATCTAATAATCAGTTTGGCTTCCGTAAAGGAAAGTCGATGGTGGATGCCATTCTGTCCGTCACCAAGACGGCTGAGGTGGCAATCCAGCGCAAGAGGAGAGGAGTACGATACTGTGCAGTGGTCACCCTTGACGTGGGAAACGCGTTCCAGGCAATTGGAGCTAGCCCACCATAAGACTGAGGTCACGGTGGTGAATAATCGGAAATCGCACGTAACTGCACAGAAAAAAATAATTAATTTTAACAAGCGCGTAAAATTTCCCCTCGTGTAATTCCAAGCCAAAGGAGCGTAAATAACGATATTGTTTGCAATCTTTCATACAACAGGCTCGATTCAGGCGTTATCTGGCTTAAATTTACATGAAATATCCCATTATGTTCTGCCAAATCTAGCATTCCCTTTATGTGCATTAGATAACGCAGAAAATTCAGTGTTTCTTTTTATCTGTGTGCACAATAGAATCGAAGAGGTCTTTGAGGTATCTTGGGGTCATGATCGACGATAAGTTATCCTTTTTCAGTCACGTCGATTACGGCGGCAAGAAAACCGGCGGTGAAAGGGAGTAAGCCTAAACTCCTGGCCAGTGTCGCTTAGGTACGGTGGGCCGGCATGGATCACCGCCTTGAGTACCAATAGCAATAGCTACGTTAGTTATCTAGAAAGTACATCTGGGACATCTGGGACGCGGTATGCGTAGCAGCCTCCCAAATCGTCCATGATCTCCAACAAAAATGGCGAAACGACGAAAGGCAGCTCGCAGAGACCACCACAAAAGCCCTAAGTAGTTAGACATAATGGGTGCTTAACAAGCACAATTGCTCCCTCCCCGAAGCAAGGAGTAGGCACCCTCATCCCCACACCCTTAGTTCTTCAGGTATCTGGTTGCAGATTTTCAATCCCGTCTAAAAAAAGGTGGGTCAGAAAGTTCCAAAAGATTCATTGAATATGTTTGAATACATATAATTAACTTATATAGCCCAAAAAGCTACTGTTATAACTGTAGATGTCATGTTTTGAACTTAAGGACAGTTTGAATAACCTAGAATATCCCAAAATTGTCACATTATGTCTGTTGACATTCTACATTATTCAATAAACATTGTTAAATACATATTGTTCCTTTGTATGCTCCAAAAACCTATTGTTACAGCTGTAGATCTTAAGTTCTGAACTCAAGGACAGTTTGGATGACTTCGATCATCCCAGCTTATCTCGTAATGTTTGTTTACGTACTAAAATATTCATTGAATTTAATTGAATACGTTACTTTGTATAGCCCAAAAATACTGTAGATCTGAAGTTCTGAACTCAAGTGCATTTTAGATAACCTAGAACATCCCAGAAAGATACAAACATATTTAACGTTTATCACCATAATGTTATTAATGCGTATGCACATGTACCATATTTTAAAACAATGCTATACTATTAATAAGGCATTTACTCTTTCTTCATGAACTTTTTCTCATTCAGGATGTTCTAGGTCGTCAATTAGGCCTTAAATTCTTTTTTTTTTTTAATATTTCGCAGACAGAAGAATTGATGTAGAACAAATTTGTAACCTTTTATTCAGTCTGTGATTTTATACAGCCATTTTCCTTTTGGGGTCATATGCTTTTTAAGACCCATAGGTCCCGGATACAAATCCGTTTCGGTTTTCATGAATAAAACATCGTGAAACGAACTCTCATCTTAATTTATGAATTCATGAATTACTTACTCATGGTTTCATTATTGATATGACAGATGCGAGTCATGAACCTAGGAAGTCTTGTTTTGCCTCTGATCTAAAGTTGTGTAAACAGCTTCATTAGTCAAAAGTCATTTCAATAATAACTACAGCGTAGTAAGTAAATTCACCAAGTACTATTACAGTACTCCACATCCACACTAGGTTCGAATCCTAGCGGAGGATTTCCTTTGTTTACATTTGGAGTCGATAAAGTAGATTTGTCAGATCCATGCATAAAGTTTTTAGTATCAGAAATTCAGCTCATTGTTTTGACTCTATGTATTCATGATTGCATTGCATCGGGAAAATAATTCATAATATCATAAATATTGTTCATGGTGTATATTCATAACACGAAAACACAACATATTCATGAAATCATTACCTGGTTTTCTCGTTTAGAAGAACACTTTATTCCCCGTGTAATATATTTTTTAAGACAAGGCGTCCCATTTATGATTTTTTCAATATTATGTGACCCGAAATCAAGTTGTTTCCCATTTAAGTTTATGCGTAGAAATATTTCCAATCGGTTGATGCTATATGTTTGAAAATCTTTTGAGAAATGACTGAGATATTAACGCTTAAAACCTGACCACTTTTCGTGACGGTCGCAATGCGATTTTTTTTTAAATTGTACCCCAGTATAGAAAACAAAGTTCTACGTCAAAAAATGTGTTATTTCACCTAATCAATATAAAACTTTACGAAAAAAAAACACTTTTATTCTTTTATTCCAGCCTAAATCAAAACTCTACTATTTTTGTTTTGTAAATGATAAGAAATGTTTTCCATAACAATTGTGGCCTCCAACTGAACCAGCGCTCCCCTTGTACTGCATCATAAAACTGAATCAACTCAAGATCATCTGCCATGATCCCATCGGAGCCACACGGGAGATTCCGATAAGCTATTCTCAGACATTATTCAAACACTTGACAGTCCGAATTCGTCACTTTGCAGCGCACCGCATAGCAATCTAATCGCACCGATCTCTTCTCGTCCGCTAATGACACATTTCACGACTGGCTGCTGATAACATCATCCATCACCAGCGGCCGTCGTCGTGGTCTCGCAACCACCACACATCAGCTCATGCAAAACGCCCTCCGCCATCTGTGAAGTGACGCTTAATTAGAACACCAACAACTTTATTTTTAACCTCGCCACTTCTGACTGGCTTCCCAGTTGAACTTTGTCGCGTAAACATTCACTCGATTTTTTCGCCAATATCTTCCTCGCGACAATACATTTCATAACACGCCGTTGGTGTTGGTGTTCGTGTTGCAGTTTCGTTTCGTTTTTCTTCTCATCCGACAAAACACCGCACCTGGATTCGTACTGCAACCCGACTTCCACTTTCACATTAAATGACCGCAGCCTACCCGTACCAGCACCGAGTACACACTCATCATTCACAGCCAGCGGCCTCTGCTCGACGGTGGTGGGTCGCGACGAGTGATGTTTTTGTTTTTGTGTTTTGGACAGAATCCGACCAAACCGGGGAGAAGAGAGTACGCTACTATCTCCATCACCTCACAATCACAACAGCAGCACAGCTGACGAGAGACGAAGTACCTCATGTGCGCGGCGCTCTGTAATCATCGTCGGAAAACAAAAACCGGAATACGAACGGCCGTTGCGACACAGTCAGTCCTTCGCGTAGGGATCGACGAGACTGAGCTCTACGACTGATTCCGTTGCATTTCGAAAGAATCCAAAAGCTCACCAATAATCATCAGCTGTTTTTGGAAGGATGGAGCTCGAGCAGCGGTACGAAATGAAAGGGAAATATGCTACCAATACTACGAGCGCGAGCATTACATGGTGGCTTATGCAGTGCGATGTATGGGAGTGCAAAAAGGGGTTTATATATGGGTATAGTTTTAAAGCCGCACTTAAGGTTTGCAATTAATGTGAGCAGTTAGGTTTGGCTCGAAATTGACGAGAGGTTTTGCTCTCAGTTCGGAAGCTTGTACATACGTGTAGCATTACCGTTTATAGGCGATACGGTTGTATTCGTTTGGATGAATTGAGCAATATTTGTCAGTGTAAAAGCTGCAAACGGTTTATGACGAATTCAGCATGTTTGAGGAAAGCGCAGTGGTTGCATTAAAAAGGTAATTAACTTTTTTGTGAGTTTTAGCTATTGACAGCTGCGATCAACTTAATGAACTTTGAATCATAATACATAAATACTACATGAATTTATGTTCGTTTCGGTGCCCTGAGATCGACCCGTGAGAGCGGCATTCGGCACCTATCAGTCAAAGGGCCAAACAAAATCAATTCAATCAAACATACATTTTATCGTATTGCGGGTGTTTCTGTTTCGGGACACTTAATTTTACATTTGAGGGATTCCATCCAGAATGTGCCAGAAATCCCAAAAATCATACCCGATCATCATTGATTTGGATGAAACTTGGCACATGAGTTCGGTACGTTGGAAAAAAAAAATTCCACTGGTGTTAAGATAATTTGGGTTCAAGAGTAACTTTTGAGATGGGCGTATGTGTTTTTTCCAACATTTTACTTGAAAAATCGTAGTTCAAAAACCATTACATTTAGAGAAAAACTTTATATAAGGGAATTGTAGGGAACTAAAAAGCCTTTCTTAAAAAAATATACACAGAAAAAAAAAATTTTTTTCATCAAGAAAAATCAAAAATAATTACTAAAAATAAAATATCTAAAAAAACATATTTTTAATATTTTTTTAATTTGTTGTATGGAAATTTGAGGAAAAAAGACACGTTTTAAAAAAACTCTAGGATGGACGCTCTTATAATAAAAAAGTTTTTCAAATAGCGAACTTTGGTGTATATTTCAAATTTTGGTTATTCATTCTTATAAATAAATTTTGATGTTACAATATGGTTTTGGAGATCATTACAAACAATAATGATCATAATGATAAACCACGTAAACGCAACCGTTTTCAAGATATTTCTGATTTTCTTTCAATAAAATTTCAAAACCTCAAAAAATACGCCCTTTTTCATAAATTACTCGTGATATTAAAACAACAATAGCTAACGATTGTTTCTCTTGTGTTTTTAGCCTTTTTAAAACACATGTATGTGCCTCTTACTTACTCTTAACAGCTCGTCGATTGAAAAAGCTTCACTTAAAGTTATAAGACAAAAATAATGAATTATGGTTGGATTTATATTTATATATACCATTTATTAGTCTCGGTCATTGATAATATTACATAAACATTATATAAACTATTGATTGCTTTTATATATATTATGAATCCTGCCTTCTTTCGTCATTCGAAAACAGTTTTACAAAAACTTCGTTTTCTGAAATTGGAACGAATGAGTGGTACTTTTGTGTACCTGCAATCGTTTTAGTCTGTCGGTAAATTTCATTCCATTCTGCTACCCCTGTTCATACTCTTCATGTGATACATAACAAAACGACATTTTTGTTAAACAATCATCACTTTTTTGGTTCGCCCATTCGAATAACTCTAATGCACTTTTTATAGGGTGTTCATGTTGTACAGCAAGGCTTGCATATCTTGCCATTCGTTTTAATGTACCACCAATTGCATCGCAAGGTCCCTTACCGTGGGATGTTGCGAAAAATGCCATTCAGCATCAATATTGTATTTCTTTTTAAACTTACAAAGGCTTGCAAAGTTCTTCCTATTTTTATATTGGGATGCTGCCCCGTCAGACATAAACGTAGCTTTCTTTACTTTAATTTTTGTTTGCAGAAAGCTTATTAGTTTTGAAATAAACACCTGCACCGCAATCGTATCATGTTTCAACACTTCTGAGATAACAATGAAACTGATATTTTTAAGTATTCCAGATTCCGTGTAATAAATGACAAAAGGGTGAATAGTGGCTTGCTCATTACTCCAATAACTACTTTGAACAGCATCTTGAAAAACAAATGAATAATTTTCAGAAAAATCACAAATTATTATTACTTCGCCGTCTTTAAGACAACTTTTATAATCTCTCAAGAAACTAGACTGCTGAGATTTGACAAAATCGTGGGATACTAATTGTTCCAACTTTTCACAAAAATAAGCAATAAATTCATCAATTGGTTTAACAAGTGTCTCTAAACTACATCTATCAGTTGAAATCCATTGCTCAAAAGATATTTCAACTAAACCACGTTTTTCTAATTTGTCTGTTAAACTACTCTCAAAATCTGAAAAGCCTGGACATCGTTCGCATTCACGGAGGTAACATTTTTTAGTTCTAGTTGATGAGCTACATAATATTTCTTCAAAACACAATTTATAATCATTCTCGAATGAATATTTTCTAAGACCATGAAGCATCAAGTTAATGTTCTCATGAATGGTGCAAACACAAATGTTATGAGAACCTGTGCTGCCAAGTAATTTGCAATGCTTTGGTCTTAGTGCTGCAAAAGAGCTAAACCCAACAGCATTTTGATGCATCTCTTGAAATTTAATGAAAGCTTCTCTTAATGAACAAACTAAAAGGCGCTTTTGAATATGAACCTCTTACCTTCACTCCTCACTGAAACGTAGTCGTTCATACCAGGGGTTGCTCGTGTAATCTCATCACTGTCGTAAAATTGCAAAATTTGGTTTTTTATTTCCGGGTTCAGACCGTGTCCCAGCTTTTCGTTAGGGGCAGCTAAAACACCTTCGTGCTTTGCAAGGAATTTAGCTTGTGATACGATGTACTTGTTTGTTATTCCAAATTCTGCCATTACTCTTTGATTTGTCCAAGATTGTGGTAAAACCGAAAGTATCCTTACTTGATCGTCCCTCGAAGTTTCTGGATCAGCATACCGGTCCTTTAGCTGCGCGATTATTTCGTCATATTCGGCTGCTTTCACTTTCAATTGTTCCAGGTCATCCTCCTCCGCTTGATCCCCAAATATGTGTGTCCGAATGCCGTTTGAAACATCTTTGAACTTTTTGCGGGCATAATTTACGTTCAGGAACTTTTTAGCCGATATTGGCGAAACGTTGATTCCAGCTACGCCCTTGTTAAATAGCTCAATATTATGGCGCCTTGAATAATCTTGCACACTGCTATCAGATGGCACTGACATTAATGATATTGCCGATGGCGTTTCCTCGAGACCATACAAGTCTACTTGCCGTGATGTAGATGGTTGTGGATCCATAATGTTAGTAATTGATGGTTTCTCACTAGGCTCCGAAATTGCAGCATGGGATTGTTCCGTTCTATTTAAATGCAAACGACAATTATCACAAATCATCAAAGAAGTGTCCAAATGTGTTTTGCCCATAAACTTGAGTTTTTTGACATTTTGTTCGGTTAATTTACGAAGGTTTTTTGAGCACCGTTTAGTGGGAAACGGCATACAACACTTCTTCATGTTAAACTCCATTTTCAGTTCACTCAGATAGATTTTACTGATGAATGCGACTATGTATGAGCATATATATTGGCTGTGGTACCTTTGGAAATGCAGGTATAAAACATCTCTGGTAGTTTACAGGCAGCGTACATTAGCTGTTTTTTTATGAGAAGATATACCTGACATACGTTATAGCTGCTATTTGTCTACCTACCTTAAACAATATGTGTTACTTTCATCGCTACATCACCGAACTGTTCGGAGTGTAGTTTTCACACACTACACCCGACCTCTAACATCGTTGGAGCTTGGCAAAATAGTCAGCAGTTCGATTAATATGCTTCTTCTATATGACCCTCCGCATAATTTCATCATCTGTCCATTTCACACTTGTCGCCCCTGCGACATCTATCTCGCTGTTACTTTCATCGCTTTAGCAAATTCGCTCCCTTCATTCTCTGAGCGGCCCGACCGATACAGCCATAAAACAATTATAAATATATTGATTGCAATATTAAAACAATAGTGCTATTTATCTTGTTCTTTTCAAATGAGTCTTCTTATCATCCTGATATCAAAAGAAAAGAGGACATTAGAGTAATGTGAACGTTATAATATGAAGATCTTGGAAAATTTATCATTTCTGGTGGAAATCTCGATTAACTTAAGAAAAGAGCGAATTTTCTGAGGTTTTTTCATTCTATTGAAATAAAATCCGAAAAATCTCGAAAACGGTTGCGTTCAGGTGATTTATCATTATTATCATTATTGTTTTTAATGATCTCCAAAATCATATTGTATAATTAATTTTCATTTATAATAATGAATAACCAAAATTTGAAATATGCACCAAAGTTCGCTCTTCGGAAAACTTTTTTATTATAAGAGCGTCCATCCTAGAGTTTTTTTCAAAACGTGTCTTTTTTTCTCAAATTTCCACAAAACAAATTTGAAAAATATTAAAAATATGTTTTTTTTTATATTTGATTTTTAGTATTTATTTTCGATTTTTCTTTATGAAAAAAAATTTTTTTTCAGTGTACATTTTTTTTACAAAGCCTTTTTAGTTCTCTACAACTCCCCCATATAAAGTTTTTCTCTAAATGTAATGGTTTTTGAACTACGATTTTTCAAGTAAAATGTTGGAAAAAAAACATACACTCCATCTCAAAAGTTACTCTTGAATCCAAATAATCTTAACACCAGTGGATTTTTTTTTCAACATACCGAAGACGTGTACCAAGTTTCATCAAAATCGAAGATAGTTGAGTTTGGTGACCGACCGATTTGGCGTGAATCTACTCTTTTAACATTAAATAAAATTTCCAATTACGTATCGTGTGAAAGCATCAATTTCTAACTGTGTACTGTTTAATTTCAATTTTAACCCTGAACTACTTCTGGACTTCACCAACGGGTGGATTCCCACGGGCCAGGTGGGAAAAACCCAAAGTTTAAGAAAGGTGGAAGCACACAGTTTGAAGAATAAAACATGTTCTTTTCGCGTTATCTAATGGATATAGAGTAGCACGCTTAGTTATGGCAGAAATTATTGAGATATTTCATGTATCACTTAAGCCATATAACGGCTGGATCTAGTCTGTTGTATGAAAGATCGTGAACATTGTGGTATGGCGCACGAACAATTTCTAAATTTGGCTTCCTTTGGGCTGAAATTAAAACGAGGAGACAATTTTGCGCTATTTATGAATCTTAGAGGGTTTGAGCTGTTTAGTGGAATATCTGAAACTCAGAAATTAGAAGAAAAACCAGTACTCATTTAACCATACCACCCAGCTGCTTAATCATTGCCAGACAGTTTAGCCTGCTCACAATGTGCAGAGATTTTTTCCAGTGTCTCGAACTAAGTCGAATTATTAGTACGAGACACTGAAGAAGTCTACACATTAGACAGAAATACGCGTTATCTGTCAAGATAAGCAAAGGTAGTTGGAATTAATGGAAAATACTTTAATTTTCTTCGAATTTCTAGTTAAATTTCACGCGTCTGTTAAAATTAATTATTTTTTGTCTGTGTAAATATGAGTTTGGTCACCACAAACAAAGCGTGTTCAATTGAAAAGATTTATAATTCTAAATGTTTGTCAGCAAAAAGCTTCCTGGAGCCTGGAGTAAGGAGAGTTCTATGAAACCTACACTGCGTGTCTAATAAGTTCAGATACACTTTCGAATCCGTTAAAAAATGAAAACATGTTTTTTATTTTTTGGATTTATGTTATTGAAAGCTATGTTTACAAGGAACGTTTACAACATTTCTCTTGAATGACCCCCTTTGTACTCCTTAACGAGCTTCAAACGTTTCTCGAACGCGTCGCAGGCGGCACGCACGGACTGTATGGGCATTTCGTCCCAGATTTTGAGAATTACCGTCTTGAAATGATCCAAAGTGCTGACCTTGTATTCGTTCAGCTTCGCCATCATATAGACCAAACAAAAAAGTCGAGAGGATTCAAGTCCGGGGAGCTGGGAGGCCACAAAGTTTTGTCCAGAAAGTCGGTTAAATTGTCCCGACACCAGGCTTGAACCACATTTGCCGTATGGGCTGGTGCACCGTCCTGCTGGAACACGTAGTGCCTCATCGCCGTAGAGGCTTCGGAGACTGGGGCAATAACCTTTTCCAAAACCCTCAGTTTTGTAGTACGCCGCGTTGATTTTGACGTTTTTTTCAATAAACACCAAGGGTAGCTTACCACGTTTGCATACTGCCCCCCAAACCATCACCGACGCGGCACTTTGGAACCGAGGGATGTTTATATTGGATTCAGGAATGCTGTCCTCGATGGCGCCCACACCTCGGTCATTTTGCACATCGTGCGGCTGCTGCAGCACGAACAGCTTCTCGTCCGAAAACAAACTCCTGACCAGCGTGCCGAGAGAGGATCCTCTAGCTCTGATCCAACCGCTTTTTGCTGGTAGCCTCCGAAACGCCATGGACCTTACGTTTTTTGTAAGGCCTGAAACCAAGGTCCTTGGTGAGTATGGGTGAGCGGTTCCAATGGAAACGTTGAGATCTGCAGCCGTTTTCCGGATTGAGCGGTTCTTTGCGCCGAATTCGCTCCCTCACGATCTTGATGACCCGTGGCGTCCTCGCTGAACGCGGCCGACCGGATCTCGCACGGTCATTGGTCGAGGACGTCTCCCGGTATCGCCTGATGGTCATGTAGACAAAGTTCCGCTTGACCCCATGCGATTTCAGCAGCCGGAATATATCGCCGGGTCGCTCACCGTTCAAAAAACGCTTAATTACGAAGTCCCGATACTCTTTCATCGCGAATAACAAACGAACAACAACTAACAGAATGTCAACACCGCGCACATTCGGTAGCGTATGAATGAAGCTAAAGCTGACACCAATACCAATGCAGAATATGTACATGGCGCATACCTACGCAATGATGAAAACTTGTATTCGAACTTATTGAACACCGTGTATACTGGCCTAGTAACCGGACACTACCGGAGTAGATATCACTTGAAAAGCATTGACCAGGTTGAGAATGATATCTGTCGTGTCTGTAACATCTTTCCTCTGTTCTATTGAAGACAATGGAAAAAAAATGTGGACGACTTTATTTAGAGCGAATATACAGTTAGAATGATCAAAAAATTGTTTTTTTTTGTACATAAAAAGTTAGTAAAGTTCCCGAAAAATACGGTCCTGAAACCCTTTTTCCGAAATTCTAACTCCAAGTGTTTCTTTTCATCGAAGGCCCCTTTTTCGCGCGCAGCAGGTATAAAGAGACGCTCGACCGAGAAGACATATTTTCGGAGTTTATGCCTGTGATAACTCGACAACTAATTATTCGATTAAGCTGAAAGGATTTCTTTTTTATAGTGTTGCCTTCAATATCAATTAAAAATTATTTAAATATTTTATTATTATATATGAAAAAATGTGATAAAATGGCGGTTCAAAAAAAGTTACGTTAAAAGTATAATTTTTGTTTACTTTTTTTTTTCAATTCATCTACTAACTGTAAATGTAATTAATGTAATTTTTCAAAACTGCGACCAGGAGAGCCGGCACAAGCAAAATACAACGCATTTTTCAACGCACTCTAACGGCCGCCATTTTGTTGAAAAAAATTAAAAAAAAAATGTGTTGTATACTTCATGGATACACTTATAATTGTAAAAAAGTTTCGATTGATTTGAGTTAAAACTTCACATTGATATTTTTTTTCAAAAATGAGTTTTTTTTTCTCGTTCTAACTGTATATTCCCCCTTAAGTCAACAAACTGTCAAAGTCACATGAAAGAAAATGAAATAGTGTGCTGCCGGATTTGCGAATCTAAAGATCAAATCGTCAATTTTAAGCCATCTAAAGACGATCTGGCGATCAGTAAACAGTGTAAATAGTGCTTGAAAAGAAGAGTCTCGAAAACGAATACAAAGTGTTGTTTTTGTGATCTGCCTTAATTGTTCCATCAAAAAACATATATTTTTTTGCACAGATTGTAAAAATTGGATGTACAAATCGTATTGATGAATCAAACAGTAGACACATTACATTCAAAACAGAGGGACGATAGAACACGTCGTTTCTGAAACGATGTAAATAATTCTTTGCTTGTTATCTTTTGTCATGGTTCTCATTTTTGTACTAAATCTAATCAAATAAACAAACATACATGCAAAAAAACATACAGCCTTTGTGGGTTTGATTGGATATGCTTCTTCCATAAGTACTACAGTGTGGCCAATATACATTAGAGCAAAGTTTGTCAACCATTACAAAAAAATAGATAATCAAAAACAAATTATCTTACTACATCACAAAACAATACAATAATGTCTTCTAGCAGTGTTTTGTTCGCACATTTTTCGCACATTACATTGGTCTTGGTTGAACTAATGGCAAAAAACCAAGCTGAACAATGCATAAGATCCTAAGTAGCATTGAGAGATTCTCTTCATCGACTTTCTCTTTCGTTAATAGTTGGTATATTAAACGATTTGCAAATGTTTTTGATGCATTGGATCCTTAAATACACTTTATATTACTGTACTGTGTGTTGAAAATACTTGAAACCCGTTTTACATAGCCGTAGGAACGCAAAGAGAAAGACGACGAAGAGAATCTCTCAATGTTACTTAGGACCTAATGCATTGTTCAGCTTGAAACTATCTAAACTCCAGCACAATTTGGAGAACTTGAAACATTTTATAAGGAGGGCAATGATAGGGTACTCTGCGTTACTAATGCCAATGGGTCTTATGGTTGATCTAGTAGATCATTTGCATTATATCAGCATCTTGAATACTATCTGTTTTAAAGCTGCATTTCAAATGCTATTTAAATGCTTGTAGCCTGTCATAAGCATTTCAAATGCAAAATAGCATTAATGAAGCATTATCATAGCATTGCAGTAAAACTTAAATGCTCGATAGGCGCTTTGGATCTGCTTATTGGTTACCTGGGTGATATGCAGACAAATAACTAGAATGCTTTTTATGCACACAACCTCCGTGAGTCTGTTTGAATATGCTTCTCCCATAAGAACTATATTTTAGCTCTGGTTGATTCAATAGATTTTATGACTTGTATTCCACAACAACCTGGACCACCTAGAACAACAAATATAAATCGAAATGAGTCGAAAACGATGCGCACTGGTACTATAAATCTGCGAAGATTAGCGAAGATTATACAATGTTAGGGACATTACATTAGTCTTGGTTGAACTAATAGCCATGAACTATCTGAACTCCAGCACAATTTTGAGAACCTAGAACATCTTATATGGAGGGAAATATATTATAATCTTTTGGTATGGCTTTTTTGAGTCTGCTTGAGTATGCTGCGTTACTAAGGACAGTAGTCATGGTTGATCTAGTAGATCATTTGACCCAGTCATGATTGATCTAGTAGACCATTTGACCTGAACTCGAGGACAATTTGGAGAGACTTGAACGACTGATATGAATGTAGATGGATGACAGATAATAATTTCACTCTTTTTGAACATTGTTGGACATGTTTCATGAATATAGGCCCTATGCTCAGGTGTCATAGCGACATCGTCCATGATCAACATTTCAGGAGAGCTTGGACGACCTAGAACATCCCGAAAAAGATGTATATACCGACTTGTATACTTTTCATGTACCAGTTGTGTTAAAAATTAACTAAAAAAAATTAAAAACCAAAACAATTTCAATATCATGATGAATAATACCCTCGACTAAAATATTTACCTGCACTTAGTAATTCAGAAAAAGCACCAAAAAATGAAAAAAGTGCCACTAAATTATTAAGGCCTGTACCAACAAATAATGTGTGATCAGCATTAAAAAATAGGAATGAGCAATAAAAGATGAGAAAAGATCTTCGGATAATCCAATGTGACTGGTAAATCTATCAAATAAAGCAACAGCTATTAGTATATGTGCAATAAATATGCAGTATTTCGCCAAATTATGTAATTTGAGCGATTAAACTATTCGCATATGTCTTTCAATTTTATTGGATTTTCCCATAAAAACAGTGAAATGAGCAATGGATATTTATTTATCCATTGCTCATTTTACTGTTTTTATGGGAAAATCCAACAAAATCAAAGACATATGCGAATAGTTTAGTGCTCAAATTACATAATTTGGCGGGAAATACTGCCATATTTAATTGCACATATACTAATCAGCTGTTGCTTTATTTGATAGATTTACCGGTCAGCAATTAGATTATCCGAAGATCTTTTCTCATCTTTTATTGCTCATTCCTAATTATTTTAATGCTGATCACACATTATTTGTTGGCACAGGCTCTAATAATTTAGTGGCACTTTTTTCATTTTTATACGCTCAAATCTCTCTTTTAATTGATGATTAATTATAGCTGCCTTAATACCCTCAGAGCCACCTAGTTTCAGCCACGAAAAGAAGGGGAGATGGGTTGAAGGGGGTTACATATATTCCAAATTTGGAATTTCAGCTGGAAATCTAGCGTTTTCAAAATAAAAAGTCCGTCCTGCACCTTTAAGGGTTAATAGATTCTTCCTTGAGCAAAAACCAATTTGCCTACCAACCAGGAAAATCTACAATAACGGCGCTACAATCGCTAGTTTATAAAACCGAGAAACTGTTTCAAAGCTGTTCGCGCACCACGAAAGGAGGATCTGCGCGCCATCTGTTTATGAACGCAACTCACCCAGCAGCACCAACCATATCGATTATCTCCAGTCATTGATTATGGCGCGCCCAGAAGAAAAGTGTGTTCTCGCTCTAACCGGGACAACATAAAATGGAGGAACCTTCTATAAAAGACGAACCGTCATCATTGTCATCAGTGATACTTTTCAACAACACAGTGGACTACACACATCGAAGAAATAAATCAAAACAGAGGAAGTAAATTGGAGTGACAAAAGTTAATTAAAGTTATAATATAAGAAGTAAATATAAGTTAAAGGAATAAAAGTTTGCTTAATTAAGTGTAGTGCTAACGTGCGTGTGGCAGATTCATCATTCCAGTCTTTGAAGAGTTGGAAAGAAAGGACAATCTTTCTAGAATAAGTGTCCCCGTTGTGGTACTACAAGGCGAACAATTTTGAGCACAGAATTACTGTTCTCTACCGTGGTATCGAACATTGGTCCTTCGAACCGGATTGGACGTCGACACTCCGTCCGTTCTGGAACCTACCTAAGTGCTTGGAACCGCCATTTCGCCATCGCCACAAGCGGACCTCAATTGGAATCGCCATCGCAACTAACTAAAGAATAGGTGAATAATAAGGATCGCCATAGTTTCTGCAACTTTGTTCGGATCATAAAAGGACAATTGCCTTTCATAAAGGCCTGACGGAATCACACTGCCTACTAGATTCCACCATCGCGGTCGCCGATTTAACACACCATACAAGGCAATTCAATTGCCTCTAGCAGGTAATTAGCTTTCCAACTTCCTTACTTGTCGTGTTTGTGCGCTACGCTTGTCTGTTGTCCACAGATCTTCATCGGTGAAATGTCGACCGACCGCCGCATCAAGACGCTTAAACTGTGGCAGAAGAGCCTAATGTCGTCACTCAACCTAATTAAGGCGTTTGTAGATGGCTTCGAGGAGTCAAAGCAATCCAACGAAGTGCCTGTCCGGCTGGAGAGTTTGATCAAACTGTGGTCAGACTACAACACAGTCCAGAGCGAGTTGGAAACGCTTGACGAAGCTCAAATAGACGCCCATCTGAGCGAGCGGACATCATTGGAGTCCGTTTATTACTACGTCAAGGTCTTTCTTTTAGCCCACAATAAAACTTCGATCACACAAACTCACCCGTGTTCAGAACCATTTGAAGTGCAACTCCCTCCGTCGACATCGCAGGTGCGTTTGCCAGACGTTAAACTCCCCGTATTTGATGGAAAGTTGGAATACTGGCTGAATTTCCATGACTTGTTTGTCTCGTTGGTCCACTCGTCGATCGGTCTTTCCAACATACAGAAGTTTTACTACTTGCGGTCGTCATTATCGAACGAAGCTCTGCAGCTTATCCAAACGATTCCTATCAGCGACACCAACTACCCGATTGCGTGGAACCTGTTGTTGGAACACTTCCAGAACCCAGTTCTTCTGAAGCAGACATATGTGGACGCCATTTTTGAATTCGCATCAATCAAAAGGGAATCGGCAACGGAACTTCATAGCCTAGTGGAGAAATTCGAAGCAAATATCAAGGTGCTGCAGCAATTGGGTGAACACACGGAGTACTGGGACCTTTTGCTCATTCGCATGCTCAGCAGTCGACTCGATCCAACAACAAGTCGAGATTGGGAGGAATACTCTTCGACTGAGCCAGCAGTCACTTTCCAGGAGCTTCCGTCATTCATCCAGCGACGCGTTACGGTGCTGCAATCCATCCAGACGAAGTCCATCGAAATTCAACCGTCAACTGTACAAAAGAAGCTACCTCAGCGATCCATTTCGAGCCATGGAGCCAATCAGGTAAACACTCGCAAGTGTGTCATTTGCTCTGACCATCATCCGTTGTACCTGTGCGGGAGATTCTCGAAGCTTTCGGTGGAAGAAAAGGAGAAGGAAGTACGCCGTCATCAACTTTGCCGGAATTGCCTTCGAAAGGGACACCAGTCGAGGGATTGTTTGTCTTCTACCAACTGCCGTAAATGCCGTGGACGCCACCATACGCAACTCTGCTTGAACTCTTCTTCATCGTCGACAATTTCGCAACCTTCTTGCTCACAACAGAAATCTTCTGCACCCTCTCCAATCGGTGATCCTCTTACCACGTCTACATCTGCTACAATTACCGAATCAATTAGCTGCGCTTCCACTGGCCACCAACGAAAAACAGTTCTTCTTGCTACTGCCGTCATCATCTTGGTTGACGACAACGGAGTCGAACATGCCGCTCGTGCTCTCCTGGACTCAGGCAGCGAGTGTTGCTTCATCACAGAACGCTTTTCTCAACGAACCAAGGCCCTGCGGAAGAAAATCCACCTACCAATCACCGGTATCGGTCAAGCATCTACTCAAGCTAAGCAGAAATTTACGTCCACGATCCGTTCTCGAGTTGGAGAGTACTCCACCAACGTCGAGTTTCTCGTTCTGCCGACGGTGACCATCGACCTACCAGCTGCATCTGTCGATACTTCGACTTGGAACATGCCACCCAGCCTCAAGCTTGCAGATCCATCGTTTGACAACACCAATCCCGTTGACGTCATCATTGGAGCTGAAATTTTCTTCGATCTATTCAAGGTTCCCGGACGAATTCCTCTTGGCGACAATCTTCCGGTACTGGTCAATTCTGTCTTTGGTTGGGTAGTCGCTGGGAAGTCCACAATGAGTCCGTCCACCACTTTCGTCGTCGCAAATATCGCTACCGTTGCAGATGTCCATCAACTAATGGAAAGATTCTGGAAGATAGAAGAAGACAACACTTCGACAGCGTACTCCGTCGAAGAAGCCGCTTGCGAAGAACATTTTCAACGTACGATAAGGCGCAACTCTGAAGGAAGATACATCGTTCGACTGCCACTGAAGGAGGACGTTATCAAACAACTCGGCGACAACCGCCGCACAGCTGTTCGTCGCTTTCGCATGCTGCAAGGTCGCCTTGGTCGCAGCACTGATTTCGCTCAACAATATTGTGCGTTCTTGGATGAGTATCTTGCTCTGGGCCACATGAAGCAAGTATTCGACTACCAATCACCACCGGTTCCATGTTATCACTTACCTCACCACGCTGTAATACGAGCAGAGAGTACCACCACGAAGCTGCGAGTGGTCTTCGATGCATCGTGCAGAACACTGGAAGGACCATCACTCAACGACGCGCTCATGGTAGGGCCAACCATCCAGCAAGACATCCGTTCAATCATCATGCGTTCCCGAATTCATCGAGTCATGATCATCGCCGACGTCAAGCAGATGTATCGGCAAATTCTCGTAGATGATCGTGATACTCCGCTTCTACGAATCGTTTGGACACCATCACCGGACCAACCATTGAGCACTTACGAGCTCCTAACAGTCACCTACGGCACCGCAAGTGCACCTTTTCTTGCTACTCGAGTTCTGTTGCAACTGGCAGATGACGAGCAAGACAACTTCCCTGAAGCCACCAAAATTCTACGCAAGGACTTCTACGTTGACGACCTTTTTCTGGGTCCCAAAGCGTTGAAGAGGCAATCGAACTACGCTTACAACTGGAAAACTCCTCGCTAAGGGCGGCTTTGAGCTCCGCAAATGGGCGTCCAACGAAGAAGCTGTTTTGGAGGGCCTCGCACCAGAAAATCGAGCACTTAAGGTAGCCATCAACCTGGATCCCGAGCAATGCATCAAATCGTTGGGCCTGCATTGGGAACCCTCATCGGATCAGCTGAAATACCACATCGAACTTCCAGTGAACACACCTGATTCTCCCCTCACGAAGCGAATTGCTTTGTCGCAAATTGCCCGCCTTTTCGACCCACTTGGCTTACTGGGTCCAGTCGTTGTCTCCGCTAAACTTTTTATGCAAGCACTCTGGACCTTGAAGGATGAGGACGGTAAAATTTGGAACTGGGATCAAGATCTGCCGATGCCAATGAGGGAACGTTGGGCCAACTACTGCTCTCAACTGCCTCTTCTCAACAACCTGCGCATCGAGAGGTACATCCTATCTGCAAAACCCTCAAACGTTCAGTACCATTTCTTCTCGGATGCATCTCAGTGCGCATACGGTGTGTGCTGCTACATCAGATCGGAAGATTTTTCTGGAGCAGTTAAAGTAGCCCTTCTGACCGCGAAATCAAAGGTAGCACCCTTAAAGCAGCAGAGCATTCCTCGCTTAGAACTTTGTGGAGCACTACTCGCCGCTGAACTCCATCAAAAGGTATCGTCGTCTCTCGAGCTTCCGGGAGAAACCTTTTTCTGGGTCGACTCTACGACTGTCATCTGTTGGCTGAAAGCTACACCATCAACGTGGACCACCTTCGTAGCTAATCGTGTCTCCAAAATCCAGTTGGCAACGCAGAACTGTTCGTGGAACCATGTTGCTGGATGCGAGAACCCTGCAGACTACTTATCCCGAGGAATTCAGGCTGAGAATCTAATCGAAAACCTACTCTGGTGGCAAGGACCTACGTGGCTACAACTTCATTCATCATCTTGGCCGATCGAACAACCTATCAACGAAAAAACTAGTGAAGCACTCCAAGAAGCAAGAAAACGAGCAACAACTGTGTTTCCCGCATCGGCAGAACCATCGTTCATCGATTTGTATGTGGATAAGTTTTCAGATTACGATCGGATGCTGAGAGTAACGGCATACTGTTATCGATTCATTCAACACTGTCGCCGAACTCCAACAACAGGCACGCAAACGACCTACATTGCTACGGATGAAAAGAAAGCAGCTGAATCAACGCTAATTCGACTGATCCAACAGCAAACCTTTGAAGAAGAGTGGAGGAATCTCAAACAGTCAAAGCCCATTCCGCCGAAATCGCGCCTACGTTGGTTCCATCCATTTCTATCCGACAACCAACTTATTCGCATAGGAGGTCGGCTTACCCATGCACCCCAACCGTACGACAGCAAGCACCAGGTAATTCTTCCGGCTTCTCATGTTTTTTCTACACTCTTGGTACGCTCGTGCCATGAAAAACACCTACATGCTGCACCCCAGCTTCTCGTCACCATCCTTCGACTGCGATACTGGATCACAGGGGCCAGAAAATTGGCTAGGTCCGTCGTACACAACTGCATCTTCTGCGTCAAAGCTCGCCCCAAACTTCTGGAGCAATTTATGGCCGAACTACCAGCATCACGCGTGACTGCTACTCGACCGTTTTCCGTATCCGGAGTTGATTATTGGGGACCGATCTCACTTCAGCAATTACATCGTCGAGCAGCACCACGAAAGGCCTATGTAGCAGTTTTTGTCTGTTTTGCCACCCGCGCCGTACACCTTGAACTTGTCGTCGACCTGAGCACCGCGAAATTTTTACAGGCGCTAAGACGTTTCGTCTCTCGGCGTGGTTTATGCAGTGACATTTACAGCGACAATGGTCGTAATTTCATTGGAGCTGCCAACGAACTGCGGAAACTAGTCCGTAGCAAGGAACATCAGCAAGCAATTGCTCGAGAATGCACCGAAATAGGAATTCGTTGGCACTTCAACCCACCAAAAGCATCTCATTTTGGTGGCTTGTGGGAGGCTGCCATTCGTTCCGCACAGAAGCACTTCATTAGAGTACTTTGCAAACACACCCTCGCTCAAGACGATATGGAAACATTGCTTGTCCAAATTGAATGCTGTCTCAATTCTCGGCCTATCATTCCACTCAGCGATGATGCATCTGACTTCGAGCCACTTACGCCTGGCCATTATCTCATTGGGTCCGCTCTGAAGGCTGTTCCGGACACCGAAGTTAGCGAAATTCCATTCAACCGCCTACGACAGTGGCAGCAAACCCAAAAGTTGCTTCAAATCATGTGGAAACGATGGCATTCCGAGTACTTAACAACACTTCAGGCTAGGACTGTTGAAGGATGCAACGGCTACCACTGCACGCACCTCTTGCAGTAGCACGTACCTTGTGTGCTACCTACCTTGCGCCTACCACAATAGACCAGACTGGGAGAGTGAGTAAAGTGTAAACATTTTTCAGTTTCAACCAAGCGCTTCCCGCAACAAGTTCATGTCTATATTTTTTACCCGTTATTAAACCTTTCGAGTTTATGAACCATAGTTCTCGCATGTGTAGTTATTTCTGCTGACCACCCGAATCCCATACGCTGATTCTCACCGTTCGTTGACCCTGGCTCTGCCGTCAGGTTATGGGCCCAGCGGGATCGGAGTCAAGAACCTGTGAAAAGTTTTAGCCAGTTTCGGGACGGCGCTTTTGTTATTCCGCCGCGTGTGCGAGGAGCAGAAAAGAAATAGAATAGCGCGAAAGGCTCGTATTGTTGGACGAGCACCATTTTTGCTGTGAGTACATAGTGGAAAGAAACGAGTCGAAATGGCCGATGCCAAATTTTCGATTCCCAAGCTCAATGGGACGAATTGGGCTACTTGGAAAGTGCGTGTGGAGAACTTGTTGTGCCGGGAAGACCTATGGGATGTCGTCGCGAGTGAAATACCTGCCGAAACGGGCCGTACTGCTGCCTGGAAATCATCCGACAGGAAAGCAAAAGCGACACTTGTGCTGTTGCTCGAAGATGGCCAGCTACCCCTGGTGAAAAGTTGTGTTTATGCTCGCGATGTGTTCGTTGCGCTAAAAGCGTATCACCAGAAGACCTCCCGTTCAGTGCGCGTTTCGTTATTAAAGAAGTTGTGCGCGACGAATCTGCCGGAGCGCGGCGAATTAGAGCGACATTTGTTCGAGATCGATGATTTATTCGATCGTTTGGACGCTGCCGGAACGACGCTAGATTCGGACACGAAGATCTGTTTGCTTCTACGGAGCCTTCCTCCGTCTTTTGATGGACTTGTGACTGCTCTTGACAGCCGGTCTGGTGATGACATCACGTTAGATGTAGTGAAATCAAAATTGATGGACGATTACCACCGACGGCTAGAGCGAGAAGACGGTACGCGAAAAGTGGACAAAGCAATGCGTTCTGCTGAAAGTTTTGCTGGAAAGGAGACTCGGGTTTGCCACTTCTGTAAGAAGGTTGGCCACATCCGTCGGAACTGCAGGAAGCTGCAAGGTTCGAAGAATAAAGAAGAAAACCTTCCGAAGAAAGGTGACAGTGCAAAAGCGAAAGTGGTCCAGAGTGACAATAAAGGAATTGCCTTCGTCGCGGGTGCTGAGATAAGCTGTTCATGGATTATTGACAGTGGTGCCAGTGCACATATGGCGAACGATAAATCGTTTTTCGGTTCGTTGAATGAATTTGTCGGAGGGTGGATTTCCCTTGCCGACGGGAAGAAAACTCAGATTCACGGCGAAGGTAGTGGTGTTTTGAACGGAATTGACGGCAACGAAGAGCCGATCAGAATTGACATAAGTGAAGTGAAGTATGTTCCTGGATTGGCGACCAATTTGATTTCTGTGGAAAAGTTGGCGCAGAAGAATCTGGAAGTGTGTTTCGACAGCAAAGGCTGCCGAATTGTTGACCCGACCGGAATCGTCGTAGCGACCGGCGTTCGTTCCGGTGGTTTGTACCATTTTCGTCAGGCTGAATCCTCGATGCAGGCAACGGTAGGACAACACAAGCCGAACTGCCAACACCTGTGGCACCGGCGTCTCAGGCCACCGCGATTGGGCGGCTGCAGAGCGCCTGGTCAAGGAGAATCTTGCCACTGGAATTAAGGTGAGTGATTGTGGTCTGAGACTGATTTGTGAGTGTTGTTTGGAGGGGAAGGCTGTCAGAGCACCGTTCCCAGCTGTCATCGAGAGGAAGTCAACCCAAGTCTTGGACATCATTCACACGGATTTGTGCGGGCCGATGAATACGACCACACCGAGCGGCAACCGGTACGTGATGAATCTCATCGACGATTATAGCCGTTTTACTGTGACGATTTTGATGAAGCATAAATGGGAAGCGACGCAGAATATCATCGATTACGTGCGGTGGACGGAGAACGTTTTTGGACGCAAGCCACGTGTGATTCGCTCGGACGGTGGGGGCGAATTCGACAATAAGGAGCTAAGGAAGTTCTACAAAGGCGAAGGGATCCAGCCTCAATTTACGACCCCGTATTCTCCGCAATCCAACGGAGTAGCGGAGCGCAAGAACCGGTCGCTCAACGAGATGGCAACCTGCATGCTTGTTGATTCCGGGCTCGAGAAACGTTACTGGGGCGAAGCCGTACTAACCGCCACGTATCTGCAGAATCGCCTGCCGTCTAGGTCGTTGACGAAAACCCCTTCGAGCTGTGGTGGGGAAGAAGACCGGATATCGGACATTTGAAGGTGTTTGGTAGTGAAGCCTACGTCCACATCCCTGAAGCGAGGAGGAGCAAGCTGGACGTGAAAGCGAAGAAGCTGAACTTTGTTGGCTATTCGATAGAACACAAAGGCTATCGGTTTGTAGATCGTGAAACGGATTCTATAACCATAAGCCGAGACGCACGTTTCATCGAAAATGGAAACGGAACGTCGTCTGTAGAATTTCATCTGTCATTTCCGGATGATATCAGAGAAGCTGAGGACGAGAAGCTGCTTTCGTTCGAGAAGGAGCCAGATGATAAGGAAGAAGAAGATGGTTCGTCGAACGACGAAGATTACGATACAGCCAATCAAGATGAAGAAGCGTCTGGAGGAGTTCGACGATCAGAGAGGCAGAATCTGGGGGCTTTACCGAAGCATCTCGAGGATTTTGTAGTTGGAGTAGCATCATGTGCTATCGAAGAACCAGAGAATTATCAAGCAGCCATTGAACATCCGGAGTGGCATGACGCTATGGAGGAAGAGATAAATTCTCATCGAAGAATTGGTACTTGGGACTTAGTACCGTTACCGAAGGCGCGCAAAATTGTCGGATCCAAGTGGGTCTACAAGCTCAAACGAAACGAAGTCGGAGAGGTAGTCAAATATAAAGCCAGAGTTGTAGCGCAGGGATACACTCAGCAGGCCGGCATCGACTTCGGAGAGGTGTTCGCACCGGTTACTCGTCAATTAACGCTGCGGACATTTCTGACGGTAGCCGTCAACCGGAAGCTGTTCGTTCAACACCTTGACGTAAAGACGGCTTACCTCAACGGACACCTGGATGAAGAAATATTTATGCGTCAACCACCGGGTTTTGTGAAACCAGGAGAGGAGGAGCTTGTATGCCGCCTAAAGCGCAGTATTTACGGTCTGCGACAATCTGCGCGATGCTGGAACAGGAAGCTGAACGAAGTACTATCCAAGTTGGGGTTCAAGTCGTCGGTGGCAGATATGTGCCTCTATATGAAGGAGAACGGAGAAGGCACAGTTTTTCTGTTAGTGTATGTTGATGACATGTTGCTTTCGTCGACGGATGAAGCGACATTGATGCGTATTTATCGAGATTTGACCAAGGAATTTGAGCTGACTTGTCTGGGTGAAATTCGACATTTCCTAGGCATGGAAGTACAACGCAAGGATGGAGTATACCAGGTCCGGCTGAAGCAGTACATCGACAAGCTAGTGAAGAAGAATGGAATGGAAGAAGCCAAGACAGCAAGATCGCCGATGGACTCGGGTTATTTGAAGCCGCAGGAAACCAGCAAGTTACTCGACGATGCCACGAAGTACCGAAGTTTGGTGGGTGGACTGTTGTACCTTTCAGTCATCGCCCGACCGGACATTGCAGCTGTGACAGCGATTCTCGGAAGAAAATTCGCTGCCCCGAGCGAGGCGGACTGGACCGCTGCTAAGCGCGTATTGCGCTACCTGAAGTCGACGAGGGATAGCTACCTGAAACTGGGCGGCGATGCTAGCCAGTCATTGATCGGGTATTCGGACGCCGATTGGGCCGGAGATCCTGAAAGCAGACGATCGTCTTCGGGCGCCGTGTTCTATTTCGGCGGTGGCACAATTTCCTGGGCTAGTCGTCGTCAGTCGTGCGTGACACTCTCGTCAATGGAGGCGGAGTATGTTGCGCTGTCCGAGGCTTGCCAAGAGACCATCTGGTTGAGGCAGCTTCTGCGTGATTTCGGCGAGATTCAGAAGGAACCAACGATCATCAAAGAAGACAACCAAGGGTGCTTGGCATTTGTGAAAACCGAAAGATCCAGCCGTCGTTCGAAGCATATAGACACCAAGGAGAAGTTCATTCTGGAGTTGTGCGAATCGAAGGAGATCAAGCTGAGTACTGCCCTACGGATATCATGGTGGCGGACATTATGACCAAGCCCTTGGGTCCTCAGAAGCATCAGCAGTTTTTCTCGATGCTCGGGCTTGTGAGTGATGCATAAGGTGGATACCCGTTGAGGAGGAGTGTTGAAGGATGCAACGGCTACCACTGCACGCACCTCTTGCAGTAGCACGTACCTTGTGTGCTACCTACCTTGCGCCTACCACAATAGACCAGACTGGGAGAGTGAGTAAAGTGTAAACATTTTTCAGTTTCAACCAAGCGCTTCCCGCAACAAGTTCATGTCTATATTTTTTACCCGTTATTAAACCTTTCGAGTTTATGAACCATAGTTCTCGCATGTGTAGTTATTTCTGCTGACCACTCCGAATCCCATACGCTGATTCTCACCGTTCGTTGACCCTGGCTCTGCCGTCAAGGACGAAATGGTGCAATCATCCAACTGTGATCAAGCGAAACCAATTAGTGCTTCTGAAGGACGAAAATACACCCCCAATGAATTGGCAGACCGCCAGAATCGTTGATCTTCATCCAGGACACGATGGAGTTACTAGGGTAGTCACTGTGCAAACACCAACTGGCCGCTACACTCGTCCAGTTGCCAAAATCTGCCTGCTGCCGATACCGCCATTGCAAAACACCACCGAGAACAACGATCAAACATCCACAATGAATGTTCCAGCCGCAACAAAGGGAACAATCAGCGAAGCTAATTAACATTGCGATTCCGACCAATTTCATCCTTCTTCCAATGGATTCCGTTCGGATGACCTAAAAGGAGATTAAAAAAGGTTAATGCTCAAAGGGGACAAGGTAAGAACCTGTCCAATAATTGTAATAAAGCCGTAACCCGCTACCGGGTCTTAATTTTTGTTTCATGTTCTTGACGTCTGATTGTGTGTGCTATTCGTAAACAACAACATCACTTCAACGAATGATTTGACGCAACGACTCATCATCGGACCATCATTGACATCATCGAGAGAGAGCATCCATGGACTACGACACGGAATGAGTAAAGTTTGATGAGACAGTCAGAAATCACGATTTCTGAAGGGGCCAGTATGTTCGCGCACCACGAAAGGAGGATCTGCGCGCCATCTGTTTATGAACGCAACTCACCCAGCAGCACCAACCATATCGATTATCTCCAGTCATTGATTATGGCGCGCCCAGAAGAAAAGTGTGTTCTCGCTCTAACCGGGACAACATAAAATGGAGGAACCTTCTATAAAAGACGAACCGTCATCATTGTCATCAGTGATACTTTTCAACAACACAGTGGACTACACACATCGAAGAAATAAATCAAAACAGAGGAAGTAAATTGGAGTGACAAAAGTTAATTAAAGTTATAATATAAGAAGTAAATATAAGTTAAAGGAATAAAAGTTTGCTTAATTAAGTGTAGTGCTAACGTGCGTGTGGCAGATTCATCATTCCAGTCTTTGAAGAGTTGGAAAGAAAGGACAGTCTTTCTAGAATAAGTGTCCCCGTTGTGGTACTACAAGGCGAACAATTTTGAGCACAGAATTACTGTTCTCTACCGTGGTATCGAACAAAAGCTATGGTAGCTTTCCTTGATATTGAAGGTGCATTCGACAACGCATCCTATAGCTCATTGCGTTCGGCAATGGAAGCAAAGGGCCTGGATAACTGTACTATAGATCGGATAATGGCGATGCTAAAAGACCGAGACATTTCTGCTGACCTTAGGGGTGCACAACTAACTATTAGATCGTTTGAAAGGCTGTCTTTAAGGAGGAGTCCATCAGCCTTATTGTGGTCCTTAGTAATAGACGAACATTGCCGACAAGACGGCATTGCCGACGATTTAGCTTTAATAGTTCGTGAAAAGTTAGATGACACGATATCTAGTCGGTTACAAACTGCTCTAAACTGCCTAATTCATTCATTCAATTGTCGTCGATCAGTATAGACGCTTTTTAATTAGCTCAAAATACGATAAATGCAAACCTCCAAGCTGAAATAATCAATAGTGACAAACATCAAAATTTTGAAGACCTGTGGGTAAAACTAATGATAAATGATGAACTTCATCCTTTTGTATCTGTTTACTCTCCTCCACATACGGCCAAAAAGCGGACGAATTTTTAAACATCGCGGAATCTAAGTTTCAAGTTTTGCATTCTCAAACCAAGGTTCACATTTATGGAGATTTCAACCAGAAGACAGGTGATTATATTCACGATAATAATAATGCATCTTTACTGCTACAATTAATAAGTGAAAATGAAACTTTACAATTTATTTTAGAAAAAATCACCCACCTAGAACTTCATCAAATTAATCATTTTCGGAACAAGCTTAACTGCTATTTAGATTTTGTTTTGTTGTTCACTAATTGTACTGAAGATTTAAGTATAAATGAAGCTTTAGACCCTCTATGGAAGAATGAAAAATTTCATACTGCTATCGAATATTCATTATTCTCAGATTATAATAGGCAACGTCCAGAGGATACCGTTTGCAAACTTGTTTACGATTTCAAAAACACTAACTATGCTGAAATTCACAGAAAACTAAGAAATATATAGTGGGAGAACCTTTCAAAAGGCACGAACAAGGCCGTTGACATATTTTGTAACAATCTATATGCAATTATTCACGATCACGTTCCAAAGAGAAAGAAGAGAATACTAACATGCAAGTGGAAGCTTTATATACTGACTTCAGCAAAGCATTTCATAGAGTTGACATTCCATTCAAACTTAAGCGTGTTGGTTTAACCAGGGCACTATTAAAATGGATCGAATCTTATTTGACAGATAGAGCACAGGTGGTACATTTAAAAAAAAAGATCTTTAGAGCAGTAAATGTCACCTCATGAGTTACACAGAGATCTCATTAAGGTCCTCTTTTATTTATTCTTTTTGTTGGTGATGTTAATCTTGTGTTAAATCATCTTCATGTTATAATCTATGCTGTTAATATGGAACTGTACATGGAAATCTGTAGTAGGTTAGTTTTGCAACATTTTCAGATTTCGCGTGTACTTTAGGGAATCAGTTATTTGAAAGATGCAACTAAATTAGAGCCTTAGGAGTGATTCTTGATTGTAAGTTGACCTTTATAGATCATTTCAAAGCATCTCAAAGCAAATAATATGTTAGGATTCATCAAAAGGTCCAGTTATCATTTTAAAGATCTATATAACAAATGTAGTGTACGTAGCGTACGTAAGATCTATTCTCGAATATTGCTCTGTTATTTAGGCTCCATACCAAGAAACATACATTAGTCGTATAGACTCTATACAAAAACAACTTTTGTTATTTGATCTTAGAAAACTAAGCTGGAATTCATTTCCTCTTCCTTCATATGAGTCTAGTTGCATGCTAATTGATATTGAATTACTGAAGAAAAGACGAGAAATTGCCATGATCTCTTTTCTTAATAATGTTATCTTGCAGCGTATAAATTCGACAAACCTTTTAGAAAGTTTGAACTTTCATGCACCATCAAGCATTTTAAGAATTGGGAATTTATTTTATGTAAGTCCTCAGAGAACAATTTATGCTAAGAATAGATCAATCAAAAGAATGATGAACATCTATAATGAATATTGTGAAATAATGTACATTACTATGCCTAAAGCGACAATAAGAAAAATATTGACTGTAAGAGTTCTACTCCGTTTGAATAAGTGTAAATGTATAGTAGTCTACAATGATTGACGAAATAAATAAGTAAATAAATAAATAAATAAATATAACTGTGAAACGATGTGGAGTAGAGGACTTAAATGTAAACCCTTTTAAAGCCAAATTTAAAACAGTCTACTCTCAATGGAGTTCAAGTTCAGTTTGCGGAAGAAGTTAAATACCTTGGTGTTACTTTGGATAAAATTCTGCAATAGTTCGACTGGATTTATTCTGCAATCCGAAGTTGAAGTGAAGCTAAGTAAACTACAGAGTCTTAAAACTAGAAAATGAGAAGAAATATTAGTAATTTTCATTTAATTCCAACTAACTTTATTGCTTATCTTGACAGATACGCGTATTTCGTCTACAATGTGCAGACTTCTTCAGTGTCGTGTATTGTAGACAAAATACGCGTATCTGTCAAGATCAGCAATAGAGGTAGTTGGAATTAAATGGAAATTACTAATCTTTCTTCTCATTTTCTAGTTACAGGTATCCCACTAAATAGCTCACACTCCAGGATACAGAGACTTGCCTGTGTTTCAATAACTAGGGCAATGAAAAGTACACCATCTGTTGCTTTAGATACCCTTCTTAGCATGTTACCTTTCCGCCAATTTGTAAAGCTGCAGGCAGCGAAAAGTACCATGCAATTCAAACGGTACAACATGATTTTAGATGGTGATCTGGTAGGACATTTAAAGATCCTTAAGAATTTCAAGCTTAACTCATATGTTGAAATAATAGAAGATTGGATGACAACATAAATTCATGCTGATTACATGAAATGTAATTCTTGGTACAGCTAAGAATGACTTCGCTGACGATTATTTTGAACAACTTCGATTCGGCGGAGAGGCTGGTGATTCCTCTGTTATTACTCACATTTGTTTCGTGTCCTTTAGTGAATATAGGAAACATGAAAGATTACTTTCATGGGGAATTTCTTTAGCTTAAAGGATTTGTTAAAAATATGGCCAAGAGGGTGTGCTAATGTAGCAGCACAGCGGCCAAGAAATTACGGCCGGTACACCATCAGGCCCAGGCAAGTATGAGCTTTTAAATTTCCTGGAAGCATCGGTGATCATATCCGAAGTAATCGTAAAAATACCCATGTCAACAATGTCAGCAGGTAAACTGGATGCATCAGCTTCAGCTTCCAGTTTGAGATGTGAGGTCAGGAGAGAGAACAAACGCAAAATACTTGAGGAGCAACACACAAGATTCGTCTTTAGCCAAACTTTCGAGCATTCGTAGATCGTGAACATAATTTGCATAACCAGTGAAGTCATGGAGGCTAGAAAGTTAAGGAAACCGAGCATTAAGTGGGAGTCAATAACCATAAATTGATTTATAATGTCACATCTCTTTACAATAAAACGTGATTTTTTCAGTTATCGCTGAATTACAGGGTAGTAATTCCTGTCAGTGTTCTTTTAAATATGATTAACTTTGGATGGATGGACGCGAAAAGGGAGGTCGTGATAGTCTGTTATTGAAACATTTTAGACCGTGTACTATCTTAAAGAAATTGAAACCACTCGGAATAAACGAAAGATTCATCCCTCAACAACTGGTTGCCGGTCCTCAATAATCCCATCTACGCCCCTTTTTTTATTTATATTATTTGTAAAACACATTTCCTTCAGAACATCAAAGTATTAACATATGAGAACGACATGAAGGTCTTTTTGAAATAAGAATCGAAGAAAACAATAAAACAGCATGCATTACGCTTATTTAACATTTGGTGTAAGAAAACCATTCCGCAGCTAAACGTTTAAAAATGTAATTCAATAACTATTAGTAGAAAAAAAAGAAAAGGCATCAAAAGGTTGGAAGGTGTGAAAAATACAGGGTGCGGCAGAAAATAATGCGCAAATTTGTTCTATTTCTTTCAAATCCCATTTTCAATTAATTTAAGCAATAATATCAACATTTTCGAGTGCAGTTATTTTTATAAAGTCCTTTTAAACAAATTTATTCAATATGTCCTCCATTTTAAATAATAAAATCCTCGAGCCGACGCCGGAAGCCAGAGCATGCCTTTCGGACGTAGTCCTCCGCCATTGACTGCCATGTGCGTGTTATGGTTGACTTCAGGGTTTCACACTAGGGTGTGATGTTTTGCAGGCTCGTGCTTCAACATATGCCCAAATCGAATAATCCAACGGATTAAGATCTGGACTGCTAGGGGGGCACAAATCCTTCGGCTAAAACTTCATGTTATCGTTCAACCATTGTTGGGTTCGATTGGACTTGACTTGTAAAACGGCGCTCAATCCAGCTGTATGACAACGTTTTGGTCCTCGGAAAAGAATGCCTTCACCCAGGGAAGCACTTTGTCCTTTAAAATACCGATGTACATTTCGGTATTGATTTTAACTCCAGCATCAATGAAAACAGGCGGCATTTTCAAACCGTTGGATGCCCCCAAGCCCAACATCATGACACCAGCCGGATGTTTGGTTTGAAATATGAATTTCACTTTTTCCGGAACGTTCTCCATTTTCTGCGGTGAAATGAACCGACAAACTTTTCGTCGGAGAACAGGATTATCATTTTTTTCCTTCTTCAAGAAGGAAAGCAATCTCTTGGAATGAGTCACTTGTAGTTCCTTGACCCGTTCCGTAATCAAGTTGCGTTTTACTCTGGCTCTGGAAGATACATGCAGGTCATCTTTGATGATGCTCCGCTTGGATTTCTCCGGAATATTGGTTTTCTTTGCATGTTTTCTTAGGGAACGCACCGGGTTGCGAGCAATTTTTGCACGGACCGATTTGATCACGTTCGGCGTGCGTGCTAAGCGCGGACGTCCGCTTCCCGGCTTCCGCTGCTTAGGACCATCCTGCAGGGACTTTTTTATGCGGTAAACTGTTGCCAAATGGCACCCTACCACCTTGGCAATCTCTTTCGGCTTCTTCTGGGCAAACAACAAACTGGTGATAACTTCTTTCGCGAACATTTTGACGAATTTGCAATAAAACAAATAGAATGTTTGGATGCAGCACTTGAAAGTAAACATAAACAAATACACTTTCGACATAAATTAGTCACTAGCTACACGATTTAACCACTCCAGTTTGAACATTTTCGCATTATTTTCTGCCGCACCCTGTAGGTTTTATCGAGAAGAATCATCAACAAAACAAACACTTTATAAATCGATTTAGTTATAATTTTAATGACCCCTATTCAATAAAAACTCTATATATTTCATATGTGACGTCGATACGAGAATACTGCAGCATAGTTTGGTCACATTTTTCAATTACTCATGAAGAATGATTAGAATCAGTACAAAAACAATTTTTGTTATTTTTTCTTCGTAAATTAGATTGAACAAGATTACCATGTCAATCTTACGCTGCATGCTCATCAACATTCAAACATTAAAACTTGATTGAAACTTAATTTTTAAATTCCTTTCCGTCAGTTATGGCATCGAAATTTAGAAAGCTAGAAGTGATTTGTACATATAATCAAGGTATACCTGTAGTTAGTTTTGAAACGGCTTGAAGGAAAAATCTACTTCATTTTCCCGGCTAGAAAACATCACCGACTTTTTTTGTTTTATCAAAATCCAATATATTCATCGAATACACCTCCTAATTAATATCATACCAGAGCGCAAATACAGCAGAGCGGTCTTCCATTATTAACCATCTCCGTTCCAATTAAACGACTCCCCGAAGCATACGTTCACTTGCAGTTCAACTCACTCGCTGTTTTATTTGATATTGATCGCACACTTCCTTCGCCGTTTATGCTTTTTACACTCCTCTAGGGAGCATACTGACGGCTCTCAACTTGTGGTTCAGCTCTGACTCTGACTCGCAAATACCGAACGAAAATGGATCCAAAGTCGAGTCAGTACGATGGTATGAGTGCAAAACATAATCATAAACCTTTTATTTAGACAGTTCATGTTTGTGTGGATTGGTTGGACCTCGAAAAAAGTTGAGAGCGAACCTCAATAATCTGATGTACAGAAAATGAACATTCCAAACGATGGGAAATTGAACCCCTCATCTACTAGTATTTAACAACATCAACCGACTGTGCTATATAAGACCTTATTGCAGCATAATTGGAAGGAGATTGTTTTGATACACGTTTGAATCCACCATAAGTTCAAACACGATTAAAGTTAATTAAAAACAAACCATATCTATCGTTCGCGCGTGCTCATACTGTCTCTATTCAAAAAACTCGGGTACACGTGGAAAAGTGAATGGAACAGTAATAAATATGCTACGCGTTAGGCTCTTTCTAATAGTACAGAAGTGTTGATCGCACTTCACTACACCGAACCTTGAAGACGGTAAACTGGCAAACGGCGAAAAGAAGTTCGTTTCAAATAGCTGCCACGTCTTCCGCTAGACTTTGTCTTTTCAAGTCGAAGTGTTGAAACTGGCACAAAAACAGTCTGAGCAGATAACTTTAGTTTCCCATAATTCACTCCCATTCCCGAGCGAGTTTTTACGATATGAAAGGTCTCGTTGACTAACGCCATGCTCACAGCAAAGCTCCATTTGCGATCTTTTCTTTCCTTAATCCTACTCACCACCCACCCAGAAAAGCTCTCCGCAATTCCCCTTTTTCAGCTCAGACACCCCAACTTACCCGATTGTTAAGCCCCTCGTCGTTCTTTCCACGCTTCAGAGATGGCGCTCGGATGACGTTGTGCTCGGCGTATGGATTCATGTTGCAGCTAAAGATGTAATTCACCACACAATTCTCGACTTATTCACCTCACTCGGCTCGGCTAGCTTCGCTCTGGCTGGCACTCACTTTTTCCGCGCAACGGTTCTCTCTTACCACGTGCGCAGTCTCTCCTTCGCCTTTTCTTTTCAACACAATAAAACACAAAAGGTACTTCAAACCTACACAGCTAACATCGCGCAAGAACCAACACCAACACCAGCACTGCTGCCTCAACGAAAACAGCACAACAAAGTGGATTACTATTTTCCGCTAATTTATTCCACCGGCTTTTTGATAGCGTGTCGTTACTCCGATGGACACCTTATTTTCGCCTGGAAGTGGCCGAAAACGGAAAATTTGAATTTCAAGTATCACACAGCCCGCTTCTCTCCTCGACTGCCATTGTGGCTAATTTTACCCATCGGTATATCTAATGCGATGCGAGGCGCTGGTAAAATCTAACTCCGCTCGTCCCATTAATGTTTACATTGTTCACCACGGAGCAACGGTTTCCGCGCTGTCGACGTCGTTGATGCAATTGCTGCTACCCGGGTCCGGTGCTGTCACCTTTCCCAAATCAGGCAAATTATATCCATTTGACACTGGCTGAATCTAACGACGAACTGATAGAGAATTCAAACGAACTGCTGCTCCTCACACACAGGTACGGGGGGAACGGCGATGGGGTGGGATCGGAATTGATCAGGCTGCAACCAGTTTCTGAAATGAGGAGAGAGAGGAGAGAAAAACAAATCTAAGTTAGTCAATACTTGGGCCGATCGACTGCTCTCGTTGGTTAGTTCAGGGGTTTTATAACGATAGCTATATTAAGTTGGGAGAGGCTAAACTAATTTCCGGTTGGAATTGGGTTCTTTTGGGTAAGAATAAAAACAAATGCGTGTTTTGAACGAGGAAAGTTGTATGTTGACTTAGGATTCGTGAGAAATGGAAATGCGCAGGAAATTTCGGATGTATTTCCAAACGGACTAAAATAAGTTTGTAAACAGTAATTATTCTGATGTTTCTAAACTGGAGCGACTTAAAAAACGACAGAGGCTATTTGGCTCAACCGAACTGATGAATGTTGTTTTTTTTTAAATGATGATAAACAATTTTAACATGCTTGAAAAATAACACGTTCTTTTTTTTTCTGATTATCGAGATTTTCAGCTGTAGTCTAGTCAACAGTCGTTGTAATCAGTCAAACAACACCACTTTTAGGCATTTCGTAACTTCTCCGAGGGTGAGATTTGAACTCGTGACTTTGGCATGAGAGGTATGCATGTTAACCAATACGCCGGGTTCTTCTTGAATTGTCTGAATCAGGTTTATGCTGTAGAGGTGCCGGTATCATCGGATTTTGCACTTAAATCTCAGACAAGCTTGTTACTTCCGGAGCAATTTGCGATAAGGGCGTACATGCAAAATGTAAACAAAATGATTTTTCAATGCAATGCTTAGTTATTACCACTAAATCATGAATTTTGAACTTTTTGTCCTGATTGTGCTTTAATTTTGTTCATTTAATATTGTTTTTGCAATAAACTTGGCGTAAAGTAAAAGGCGATACTGACAAAATAATCAAAACAACGGCGAAAAGTAAAAGGCGAAACCTTTGAAAATGTCAAAAATAGGCGAATAGTATAGTGCTTGTGGGGCTAACATTGAAAAAGCCGTAATCAAACATACTAGCATTGTAAGACGAATATTAAAAATGGACAAATTTCAGTGAAAATCGAACGAGTTTTCATCAGTATTTTATATGAATCAGGAGCTACCCTCAACGTTAAAAAAATGTGTACATTTTAGGATCCAACTTTTTTTTCACCACTAATTTCATTGTGCTATTTTAGACCCATGAAGTAAACGAAAAAAACTAACACAAAGCTAACAGATGCCAGTCTGAAAGTCAGTTTATGGGTATGCGATTCAACTACAAACAAAGCAGTCTGACTCCACCTGGAGGATCAACAAAACATCTACAATGCCATTGTTAAACAATTCCAGATCGGCATCGAATACAAAAACAAATTTTGTGAGCTTTGAATCAGATGGAGATGATGCGTTTTGGCCGATTCGTCAAGAAACTTCTTAAACGCGCCTGTCCTCATTTGATAATTATCTAATGTACTTGCCACTTTTTGGTTCTTTGTGAAACCTACATATGCGAAAAGCTGTACTTGGAACAGTAGGTGAGAGATAAATACAATTGCTTGATCTGCAGTTCCAAACGATCCAAGGAACTCACGATGATACACTGTATCTTGGAATAGATGCCTTTGGATACCATCCATTTGCCAGATGGCTATAGTTGGTGTCAGTTTTCAAAAGGAATTTGGAACGGTTTTTCTCGTTCCAATCCAAGTGCGACAACAATCAAACCAGCGCATTCTCTGTTATCGTAATGACTAGATGACGCAGACACTTCTCGACTTCTTGAGCTACGTATTGCCCCTTATCAATAAAGCGAACTGTATCTCTCGAGTCCCTGCTGATGGTTCTCCTTGTTAATGTTTTTGAGGATGATTAGGATCACGGATTTTCTGATTTCGAGAAACTGGCAGCAGGAGAAATGCTTAGATCCGGAACTCTCGATGATACAACTATTTTTTCGTTGAATCTAGTCCTACAGGGTTACCCAGTAATCGGACGAGATAAAGGTGCTGATTTTCCCAAGTTTGTTCTTGACCTTGGTAAGCAGAATAGATCCACCCGCCGTAAACCATGCGTAGGGAAGCGAGAGTTGAATTCACTAGTAAGGCTACAGTATAGTATCATGGACGAATCGATGAAAGCGTAGACACGTCCAGGATGCGCAGACGGTCACTTTATGATATCAGCTGCGGAAGGCTTATCTATGTCTGGTACGGCTCGTAAGGGTAATGGAATTTTCTGTATAATGCGCATAGCATGTATTTCATGACGGTGAGCAATATTCTAGTATAGGGCGTACGATGCGGTTGAAAAACGCAGTTGGTTAAAGCTTCTGTAGATCCTCATCACGAACCCAGACAGTTGTACCGCTTTCTGTACAATCATGTCGACAACTAAAATATAAATTCAACAAATTATGTACACACATGATAACAATGATTCATTGTTAATTCCGTTCCGATTTTGTTCACCTATACTTGAACTTTTAGTAATCAACACAAACATCAAGTGTTCTAGGTCATACGAAAGCTCCTGAAATACAGATTTTTAGACCTTGAGATCATCAATAACCGCAACAAATTGCTTTTCCGACGTATTCACTAGCGTCAAAACTTCATGTTGGGTAAAATATCATCTTTAAGTACTTCAGGTTATCCGAGAACTCCTTTGATTACAAATTCATAGACTTTGAGATCAACCACCCTAATAAACGGCTTTTGACAGGTAATCACAAGAGTCAAAATCACTTCCCCATCAATAGTTTTTGTTCATCCAAGAGCTTCTGAAATACAGATCTGCGGACCTTGAGATCAACCACCCGAACAAAAAAAAATTACAACGAAACCACAAGCGCGAAAGCCTCATTTCGGTCCATGGGCATACGTTTGATACTTAATCTTAATTTTCAAGTGTTTTAGGTCACCCTGCAATACAGATTTATAGACCATGTGATCAACCATCGTCACATGACGAATCCAAATCCCATCCAATCCAAATAAATTCCAAATCCAATCCAAAACCAACTCAAAACCAATCCAAATCAAATCCAAAATCAAACCAAATCCAATCCAAATGCAATCCAAATGCAATCCAAATCAAAATCCAAATCAAATCCAAATCAATTCCATACCCAATCCAAATCCAATCCAAATCCAATCCAAATCCAATCCAAATCCAATCCAACCAATCCAATCCAATCCAAATCCAATCCAAATCCAATCCAAATCCAATCCAAATCCAATCCAAATCCAATCAAATCAATCCAAATCCAATCAAATCAATCCAATCCAATCAAATCCAGTCCAAATCCAATCCAAATCCAATCACAATCCAATCCAAATCCAATCAAATCCAATCAATCAATCCAATCAATCCAAATCCAATCAAATCAATCCAAATCAATCCAAATCCAATCAAATCAATCCGATCCAATCCAAATCAGTCAGGTCCAGATCAGGTCCGATCCAGTCGGCAGATCCAGTCCAGATCCAGTCCAAGTCAGTCCAGATCGGTCAAGTCGGTCAAGTCCAGTCCAAGCCAGTCCAGATCCAGTCAAATCCAGTCAAATCCAGTCAAATCAATCCGATCCAATCCAAATCCAATCAAATCCAATCCAAATCCAATCCAAGATCCGATCACAAATCCAGTCAAATCCAATCCAAATCCAATCCAACCAGTCCAAATCAATCCAACCAATCAAATCCAATCAAATCCAATCCAAATCCAATCCAAATCAATCCAAATCCAATCCAAATCCAATCCAAATCCAATCCAAATCCAATCCAAATCAATCCAAATCCAATCCAAATCCAATCCAAATCAATCCAAATCCAATCCAACCAATCCAAATCCAATCCAAATCACAATCCAAATCAAATCCAATCCAAATCAATCCAACCAATCCAAACCAATCCAAATCAATCCAAATCAATCCAATCCAAATCCAATCCAAACCAATCCAAATCAATCCAAATCAATCCAAATCCAATCCAAATCCAATCCAAATCCAATCCAAATCAATCCAGATCCAATCCAAATCCAATCCAAATCAATCCAAATCCAATCCAAATCCAATCCAAATCCAATCCAAATCCAATCCAAATCCAATCCAAATCCAATCCAAATTCAACTGAGTTCACATTGGGTAAGAATTCTAGTTGCGGTACGTTGGAAGGATTAGTGTTCCAATAGTAGTGTATGGAGCAATCGTACAGAATAATTAAAATACGTTATCCACATATTTTTCTTCCAAATCATATGAAACACTTATGTGTTATTCAAACTAATGGATGATTCCATTGTTTACGGAAATGAACTTGAACATTGTGAAAATCGGATGAAATTATTATTATTCTTTCACGAATTTGCGTATTTTGATCGAACGATTTTCATCATGTTCCGGACAAGTGTTCCATCACATTTTGTGGACGCCTTAGCCCAATTTTTATTTTTTTAACTCCTGTATATTCTCAGCTGCTTTACCAATCGTTTTGAAGAACCTCTACACAATCGCCCAATAGCGTACAATGGGCCGAAGCTGAGCGAAGTTTGGGGAATTGATGTCTTTCGCAACGAAATCTAAAGCTCGATTCAAATTAAATCTGGACGCACAGTTTAATACACCATCGCGTCCCTGGTGGTTGGAACAAAAAACGTTTGACAGGCATTTGTTCATGTTTCATTGACGAAGAAATTGTTTTTTCTCAATTGATCAACGCATCTCGAAATTACGGATCATGGAACTTGAGAAAAGGGAATTAATTGTGCACAAACATCTAGAGAATCCTGCATGGTCTATCTCAAAACTTGCAAAAGTGTTAAAATTCCCAAACGATATGTCTTGTAATCAAACGTTACAAGGATACTCTGATAGAGCACAGCGCATCTATAATAAAAGTGGCACTAGGGACAAAGAGCAGAGGAGAAAGGTGTTGAGGTACGTGAAAGGCAACTAATACGTGAATTGGCAAAGAAATACGATTTCAACTTTTGCACCGTGCGTAACATCCTTTCAAGAGAAAGATGTAAGTCTTTTCGTGCCAGTAAACATCCGAATCGCTCCCTAGAACAAAATTTAGTGGCCAAAAAGCGAGCACGATTACTATACGAACCAGTTTTGACTAAATTTGATGGCTGTATTTTAATGGATGACGAAATATATGTCAAAATGGATTATAAACAAATCCCAGACGAAAATTTTGACTGGAAACTGGTCGACGGGATGTCCCTTCAAGGTATAAATTTGTTTTTGCTAATAAGTTTGCTCGGAAACTAATGATTTGGCAAGGAATCTGTAGTTGTCACACAATGACGTCAAAGGTTTACATTATAGAGTGTCTGAAAAAGTGGATTTAACCCTTCATTCAACAACGCAAGACCAAGGTTATGTTTTGGTCGGATCTAACCAGTTGCCACTACTCTAAGGAGGTAATAGAGGGGTATGCTGCAAACAATGTTAATTTCGCGCCAATGAGATTAATCCTCCGAATTGTCCTGAGTTCAGACCAATTGAAAAATATTGGGCAACTGTCAAGCGAAAACTTTGAGGATGCGGTAAAGAAGTAAAAAATGCACAACAGATGCGTTTAAAGTGGAATAAGTTCACCGGTGCAATGTCACCAGCGACAGTGCAGATCATGATGGCATCGATCACAAGTAAAGTGCGACAGTTCGTTCGAAACGGTGAAATGTAATATCGTTTGAAAGCTGAATAAATACCCTTTTGTTTGACGTTTTGATCAACCATGTAAGTTATTTAATTCTTGAGTTATGATCACTTGAATGCGTCCAATTTTACTTTGAATCGGGCTTTACATCGTTTCCCGTGAGCCGTGAGAGTTATTTTGACGTAAATCGCCAACGCTTAATCCGGCCAAAACAGTGGAGGAATACTTTGCTTCTGATATAAAGGCAGCAACCTCTTCTGCAGACACTCAGATCGGTAGATTTCCGCATTTATTATTCCGGTAGTGTAAAAAATGGTAGATTTCATGTTCTGGTCCTTGTTGCTGCGCGTTGGTTCTGTTTTGCACTTTGTTTGGCGACTTTCTGCTTCTTTCATGTCTTCATGTCTTCTTGACACTTATCTACATTGATTTGTTCTTCCGAATTCGAGCTACCACTTTCTGATCCAGTTTAGGTTTGAAAGATACGGGTTTTCTGCCTCATCTTGGCAGTGTATCCAAAGAACCGTGTTTCTCAAACTTGGTTATGATGGATTTTAGAGTCGTGAGATGAATTCCAAAGCGCTTCGTCAATTGTCGCATACCCAAGTAGCACACCACGGTCATAATTAGTTGCAGCAACTTGATTATGACTAACAAAGGCATATTTATATTTTGTCAACTTAATGGCAACATGTGTGTTCCTAGGGTAGTCGCGTGCGTCCAAACCCCTTAATTTTCACGTCATTTTCAATGCCCGACATTTTGAAAACGAAGAATGTAAGCCGTGCACGCAAGTAAACAAACGAAAGATGACAGCCAAACGAAGAGCATGCTATGGTGAAACCATTACAAATACACGCGAACAACGCAAATGTACGTAGAAAGCTTATTTTCGATACATTCCTTAGTACACTAACGTTGTTAACGTACCGAAATTATTGGAGCAATTACCCTATACCGGAATGATAACAAGAATTTTTTTTAGGATATTGTAAGCTCCTAAATAAAGAAAACAACTTTAGCATATTTCATTTGGAAATCATTGATAAATTGACAGAGAAAACAAAAGACATGTTGTACAGTCAAACAACTAAACTTAAGACTTTCATAAGGTTCAATTTATGGATGATGTTTTGGAATTTCATGGATTTTGTTTTACACGAGGTTGTTCTTGTACGCCATAAAGATTTTCTGATTACAAGTGTTGATATAGGTATACTAATGGGCAAGTCACTGAACCCATAAGCTCTGCGTTCAAGGTTCGAATCCAGGTTACTCCAAATTTTTATTTTTTTCAACATCATATTATTTCATAAGATACATTTATGAAATTCATACTGATTTCTTATAGCAAATAATCATATTGCAATCTTATAAATAATGAAAGTTTATTTCGCTGAGTGTAACCTAAACATTGATCGCTTAGACCGATTTAGAATTTTTTTCGTAAATATTAACTGCTTAGAACTGCAGATTATAAATTTCATACGGAATGCATTTCCTGGTTGGGATAGTTGAACATTTAACTTCTGCTTAGTTCATTTCCACATCCATAATATTAATTTTACAAGACACGACAAATTAACTGAAGCAACATCAACATCATCAAAACAACACAATGCACCTGTTTACGAGATGAATTTATTGGTTTGTATTTAAAGTTAATATCGCAGTGGTATCATGTCCTCAGAACAGGACGAGAAAATGGTCAAAACAAAGACAATTATTTGTGCATCGTGTATGACTTCCGTATTTTGTTGCGTTCGACACTCTTGTTGAAAACTTGTTTTTGCTATGTTTGCATGCGGTAGACAAATAGATCCACCAGAAGCTTTTATTTTGTTTTCGAGCGAAATAAATGTAAACAATAATAACATGCATTCACATAAGCTTTGTTTATTAAACACTTGGAGATAACTTACTCTACACGTGAAGGAATCTGTCTTGAACATAAACAATCATGTCATATTAAATTGCGTGCCTCCAAGACTGAGATGTTCGGAACTCGAAGAAAAAGTGCGTTAGATTACAAGTTAATCATCGACTTACATCTGAAGAAATTAAATTTCTAGGATGGACAATGATTAACAAGTGTCATCAGATTTATCTTGATCTCAAGAAAATTTACTTAAATTCGAGACTTTCGGAGAAACGAAGTCGAATCCCACTCAATTTTCAGTAAAGATGAGCGACCTTGCACTGATTGACGATCGCTTCTTAAACCATTCGAAATTTCCATTCGTTGAGTAGCGCTGCTCACCAATTCTGGATTACTTACTTTATCACATCTTCGTGATTTTTTTCTTCATCGCTGTTAACATGCATACCCTCTGCCCAATTACACACAATTATAAACACTTCCCAATTCATAATTATTCTGATAATTGCTGAAGATATCAAACTCTCCTTCCCCATCCAACCATTGGAAGCACAACACCATACAACAACGGTTATCAGCATTTCCCTTGCTCTGCATCAATTTTTGGAATTTCAAAATAGGGTATATGGCCCCTATGGTTTGGTTGCTTTTAACTACTCGAATAATATAAATATGGGAACAGTTACCCTATGTAAATGGGATTCCAATAACTCAACAAGACCTGACCAATCAGGTTGTTATAATAAATCCGGGGGAGTCCGAATCAATTCGTTGTAATTCCGAACCACATTCACTTTCTTCGTGGACATTGCTGCAATCGGACGCTGGACATGCTTATGGAGAACGAGAGAATGCTGATCGGGATGATGATCGGTGATCAAGAGTCTCTTCTGTGCTGTGATTGGCACGGTGAAGTGGTCGGCTTTTTTGCATTATGGGATGGGCTGTTCACACGAGCTAAAGGTTAAAACGTTTGTACGATTTGAGTAGCTTTAAATCGATATATGTATGTTCTAGGTTTTAGAGACTGTCCGATATTTTTCCATAAAACTCGGTTGAAGGCTGCTTGTCTACTGTTCCTCTCAGGAATACTCTGTCCTTCTCCTTCATACACCGTTTTCACATACACTGCCAAAGATAGTCCTAAGCACGCGTGGGTCGAAAGCTCCAAGTGCTTGCAGGTCCTCTTCGAGCATTGTCCTTGTCTCGTCCCCGTAGAAGAAAACTACCGGTCTTATCAGCGTTTGGTACATGGTACACTTTGTACGGGGGTGAAGTTTCCTAGACCTCAAGGTCTTGTTGAGTCCATAGTAGGCACGACTTAACCGACTTAACCAATGATCCGAATTACACAAACTCAACCACTTGAAACGTTCTGCCAACAATGTCCACGTCGTTAGCGATGCAGATGAACTGGCTGGATTTATTGAAAATCGTACACCGAAAGTTAAAGTCCGCTCGTTTCATAACCCATTTAGCGCAATGTTGAACAGGAGGCAGGAAAGACCATCACCTGGCGAAGTCCTTTGCGTGTTTCAAACGAGTCCGATAACGCACCCGATATCTTCACGTAACACTGTACACCATCCATCGTAGCCTTGATCATTCTGGTCAGTTTCCCGGGAAAAAGGTTCTCGTCCATAATCTTCCATAGCTCTTCACGATCAATAGTATCGTATGCGGCCTTGAAGTCGATGAATAGGTTGTGTGTAGGGACTTGATATTTGCGACACTTTTGGAGGATCTGCCGCAACGTAAAGATTTGGTCAGTTGTCGATCGACCGTTCACAAAACCGGCTTGATAACTTCCTACAAATCTGCTTGCTAGTGGCGATGAAGACGACGAGAAGGACAGCACTTTGTAGGCCGCGTTGAGAATAGTGATCGCTCGATAGTTCTCACATTCTAACTTGTTACCTTTTTGTGTATATTGGTCTATTTTTGTATCCCAGATCCTAACTATCAGTCAATGCAAACAAGTCGCCAACTTATCCGGGCCTATTTTTATATGTTCCGCCCGATGCCATCCTTCCTAGCTGCCTTGTTATTCTTAAGCGGTTTGACAGCATCCTTAACTCCACCTATTGTGGGAGTTGGCACGTCATCATCGTCCACCATACCGATGAAGCCATTCTTCCTGCTATCTTGGTATTCCGACTCTGCGCCACTCAAGTGTTCATCGTAGTGCTGTTCCCACCTTTCAATCAACTCACGTTCATCCGTCAAGATACCCTCATCTTTATCCCGACCCGACACATTTCGGCTCGCGACACGAAGCTTTAACGGGATGCGTTGAGCTACTTGTATAATTTACGCGTATCTTGAGAACGATTTAGCTCCAGGTGACGCTTCTCATCCCGGAAGAGATGAGTTTGCTGTCTTCGTTTCTGTCTGTATAGCTCCACATGATGTCTCCCTTACCGAATCAGTACGGATGGGTCATATATGACCCAAGATTAAAATGTACTGTTAAAATTTGACTTTTAGAGTTACAGAGGAACTTTACTTTGCAAAGTTGTTCAAAAATAACTAGGTAAAATATTGAACAGGTATGGCTACGGACATAATGATGATCGTAATCATCCAAACTGTCCTTGAGTTCAGATTCTGATGTTGAACATTATCGACATCGGAGGTTAAGAGTGTTTTGACCGTTCTTCTTAGCCGTCAAAGCTATAATGAAAATATTACCACCGTTTCAGACAGATTACAGTATCCTCAGAATATCTACGTTACTCCAAACTATTCTTGAGTTAAGGTCTTGGTTTTCATGATCAACAAGGCGATTTACGAGGGCTCAATCGTACTTAGTAAAGCTCTATGGAACATCATTGCACAATGTTAGTCATACTACAGTATCCCCAGAATATCTACGACATTTCAAACTATTCATGAGTTTCTCAAGAATACTCTATTTCGGATATATCTCGACCAAAATATCGACGTCACAGCCATTTTTTTTTAAATGTTGTTATTGATTCAAAAGGCTAGAGAGTGGGGAATAAAGGATTCAAAGTACGTCATTTCAAATGCTGTCTGAAATCACGTTTTCAAAAATTAAGGGTGACTGTATTGTGAGTATTGTCAAACGTTCATTACTCTCGATTTTTTAAATACGCGATTTTGAAATTCTATGCATGTGCAATGATTTGTGAGTCAAATGTCTTTACCTGTTTCTTCATCTTCAAATTAAAAAGGGAGAAAAACACCTGTAAATCAGGTAAATCTCTTTTTTGATCATGTACAACATCGAGATCTGAGCTCGAGGATAGTATGGCGTAACCTAAATATTCTGGCAACAATGAAATACGGTTATAACGGTGTTATGATGTTTCATGAAGCTTTACAACGCATTGTAATTGATTATCAACTGTAACTTTGTAATGATGAGATGAGATCTTTGGCTTTCATTTTTTTGGATAATGGAATGGAAAAATTGGGTTAGGTATTCAAGAAATGCTGTATCATGTCTATTACAGCGTCATGATGCCCGTGGAGCTATTTACACTCATAAATACGATGGAGACATCGTGATTAGCCTTGGTGATCATGTAGAACATCAATTTCTGTATTCAAGTATAGTTTATGTATTTTATAAATACTATATCATGTCTATTACAGTGTTGTGATGTTCCATGGAGCTATTGCAACTCATAAATATGGCGGAGACATCGTATATAGCCTTGTTGATCATGTAAAGCATCATAATTTGTGTTCAAGGATAGTTTGCAGTACCCTTGGTATTCTAGAAATACTGTCTATTAGAGTGTTTTGATGTTCCATGGAGCTTTTTCAACTCATAAGTACGATTGAGACAGCGTAAATAGCCTTTTTGATCATGTAGAACATCAAGATCTGAACTCAAGGATAAGTTGGAAGGAAGTTAGAGTTGTTCTGAGAGTACTATAACATGTCTATTACCGCGTTATAATAGGCACGTGGGGTTATTTACACCCGTAAATACGGTAGAGACATCGTGATTAGCCTTGTTGATCATGTAGAATATCAAGATCTGTATTAAAGGATAGTTCGAAGTACTGTAGGTATTTTAGAAATACTATATCATGTCTACTACAGTGTTATGATGTTCCGTGGAGCTTTTATAACTAATAAGTACGGTCGAGACATCGTAAATCTCCTTATTGATCATGTAGAACATCAAGATCTGACCTAAAAGATTGTTTGTAAGATCTAGTATAACTTAGAAAAATACATTTGGTCGCAAAGTTTATCCTTCAAATGGGTTTTATCACTAGTTCAAGCATGTAGACCATAAATTATTTTGAAATACGGTGTGGAAAATCCGTACTGAATCGTTTAGGAGACATGATGAGTAAACTTCAATTTTCACAAGAAAGTTCAAAATTATGTCATGTTAGCCTAGACGCTACATTCGGCCCACGTACAAAATATGTCATAATCAACAAAATCACTTTACTTCCGAGAAATTTTCGACAACTTATTCAAAACGACGTATCTGATTTTGTGAACAAAGAGAGAAGGAGAGATTCAAATGTTTAATTTTTGAAACTCTTAGCACTTTCATGCAAACTAGTTTCTGTGGGTGTGCCGCCCGGTTGTTGGATAGAGCGTGAAGGAAGATTCATCTGAATAGACTACATTGCTCCACTTGCCTTCTGTCCAATCGGTATAGAGCTGAAAATAGCGCTTCCTATTCGAAGCATTTGCTGGCTTTATAAGCGGCTTAGCAATTGCTGTTCGCCCACGCAGGTTCATCTTGTGCAGCTCCCTCGGGACAGTCCGTGTGTTTTGTGGTAAATCGTAATTGATCCTTACTATAGGTTCGCTCAAAAATGTTCCGAGAGTGGCCAATGGCTTTCTCAAGTTCATCAAAATCATAATTATGAAAATTCATGAAGATAGACAGCCGCACGGCAATTCTAATTATAAAGTAAAATCGTAAATGGCCTCTACTACAGGTTCTCCCGGGACATTCCGGTGGTTTCGGGAGTGGCCAATATATCCAATGGTCCTCTGAAGTTCATTGATATCATATTTATGAAAAATTTTGAAGATAGAGCTAGCGCACCCCAGACAACCACAAGTCGTATAACAATGTTCAAATAGTATCGTATATTCCTATATTTTTCACGTCAAAATCGCAATTAATTGTGGCCTTTATCGTATTGTATGTTTAAAGTTAAAATCGCAAAGAGTGCAAATTTTCGACTTCTATGCGATGTTGTCATTTGATACCATCGTACTGCGACACAAACTAAATCAGGAAATACATCGCTAACCCTTTTAAAATCCGAATGCGGGAATCCAAAATCATCGGGAAATATGCGGGAAAAAAGCGGGAATTTCAAAGTCGTCCCCCAATATCGGAAAAGGTGAAGAAACTGATGGACAAAAATTATCTTCCCAAAAGCTCGAAAAAATCTTGTAAATTCAGTGCACTTAGTAACTCTGGGAATTTATCAGAAGCTCGGTATACGTTTTTAGATTTGACTTCGACTTTCCCGAGGTTGAGCTATTCTCCTGATGTCAAAGGGTAATATCATAAAATCTCAGTTCCGGAACTTTCCAGAAAATCGGGAAGCTTTCCAGAAATTAAGGGTTCTTCCTAGAAGTTCAGACAACTTTCCTGAAATTCAGATTGTTTCCTAGAAATTCAGGGAATAGTGCACAAATTCAAGGAGCTCACCACGAGTCAGGGAAGTTTCAAAAGTAAAGGGTTCTTCACAGAAGTTCAGGTAACTATCCAGAAATTCACGGGGCTTCCAGAAGTTTAGAAAACTTATCAGATTATTTTGGGTATTTTTCAGAAGTTCATAGAACTACTGAAGATGTTCAGGAACTTCCCGGAACTTCCAAAAATCAAGGAACTTTCCAGATAATTAGAGAACTTCCAATAGAGAACAGTCAAGAAATTCATGAAGCTTTTCAACAGTTTGCGGATCTTCCTAGACGTTTAGTGAACTTCTTAGAATTCTCATGAAACTTGCTAGACATATACAGATCTTCTTAGAAGTTCAGCGAACATGTAGGAGTTCAAGAAACTTCCTTGAAGTTCAGGGTTTCTCATGAATTCAAAAAACTTCTCAGAACTTAAGGAAATGCTCACAACGATAATGGACCACATAGATCAGGAAACTTTCCAAAAGTTCAGCAAACATCTCAGACGTCCAAAGAACGTCCCAGAAATTCAAAGAATTTTCCAGAAGTTCAGGGAACTTTCCAAAAGTTCGAAAAAACTCCCAGATGCTGAAGAGATTCAGCAATTTAGGAAATTTCTCAGTAGTCCTGCGATCTTCCAAGAATTTCAAAAAACTTCCTTTAAGATCGGATAACTTTCCAGAATTTCAGGAAACGTCCCAGTTTTTTTGAGCATTCGAAAAGTTTAAGATATCATTCAAAAGATTTTTCCATAAGTTTGGGAAGCTTCCTAGAACTTCAGGGATCTTCCCAGGTGATCGAGAATTTTTCCAATCGTTCCGAAAACAAGAAGAACTTAAACTTCTTACTACTCGATAATTTTTCGAACTCAACCAAAACGAGAATAAAGAAACCAACTACTTTTTAATCAATTTCATAGAATTTCCACCTATTCACAATCTTGCAGATCATAAAAATTTCTTGTACGGTTTAACAACATCTAGGTAATGCTAACTATTCCACAAAATTCCACGGTTTCCAAGATTTTCTTTCCAATTTTTCGTGTTATTTAAATATGTGTGATATTCTGTGATATTAAAGAGTGCATTCAGTAAGAAGCTTGAATGATGCAAAATAGATGCGGTATAAAACGAAACGTACAAACACCAGCGATGCAGTCATGTTTTTGCGTTTGGTCTAAGCAAATAAATCCAAACCACGATTTGAACCATCGTTGAAGATGCCCTTAGAAGATCTGGCTACACGGCTGTAATATGTAAGGCCAGAAATGAACTTATCTTTCATGTGGTGGCGAATTTGAAGTTTGGCGAATTAGTGTTTGAAGTTTGGCGAATTGCGTTTGTAAGGGTGTTAACACATGGTGAAAGAAGAATTTGGGCAGCTGTGCTCGATGCCGTCTGACGTTGTTTGCCAGATTCCAGTGAAAAGAAAATGGTTTGGACAAATATTGGCTAGAACCAAGAAGGAGCTACCAAATTTGACAACATTTGTTGAAAATTGGCTCATCCTGTCACACAAAAAGACGTATTTTAAATAAATGGAAAGTGTCTGGTGGAAACTAGAAAAAGTTTCGGAGCTCAGAGATTTAACTACGAGTTATTTATATTATCTTATATTAACAATCAGGAAAATAAGGCAAAAATGCGGGAAAAATTCGGGAAAAATGCGGGAGATTTTATATTAAGATTGTGTGGCCACTAGGGTGATGCAAAATTTGAAATATTTGCTCCCCTAAGCTTAATCGACGCCAATTTGGGTCCTGATAGTCCCCAAAAAATTTTAACACATTTGGTTTTAATTTGGCTTTGCACACGCTATTCAAAGTTTGTATGGGAATTAGTATGAAGAATCTCAAACTTACATTTCCAGATCCCTAACATCTTGATATTATGTCCTTAAACCAAATCTTATATACATTCATATAGTGTAAGTTGTCAACTATCAAAATGCCGAAGATACCTGACATGTAAATTTTATACAAAAATAGTTATTCAATAAAACATAAAATACACACTTTAGGTATGATGTTTTATTCTTATTTTTGTTTTCTTATTATTTATATGTTTTTTATATTTTATATTCATATATTTTATGTATTTTATTTTATATATATTATTATATACATTTTATATATTTTATATATTTTATATTTATATATTTTATATACATTACATATTTTTACTTCTTATTATTATATTTGTTGAATAACTATTTTTGTATAAAATTTACATGTCAGGTATCTTCGGCATTTTGATAATTGGCAACTTACACTATATGAATCTTTATAAGATTTGGTTTAAGGACATTATATCAAGATGTTAGGGGTCTGGAAATGTAAGTTTGAGATTCTTCATACTAATTCCCATACAAACTTTGAATAGCGTGTGCAAAGCCAAATTAAATCCAAATGTGTTCAAATTTTTTGGGGACTATCAGGACCCAAATTGGCGTCGATTAAGCTTAGGGGAGCAAATATTTCGAATTTTGCATCAGCCTAATATACATGCATTTTGGTTGTCTGTGACAGCATGTTTTGGGATAAATGCCCAACTGGACTGGCCCCCCGGAGACGTTCCGGTGGTTCCAGAAGTGGAGGATCAATTTCAAGTTTATAATAAGATTTGTGATGAAAAACCAAGAAGAAAGAGCTGTCACATGGCATGTTTTGAATAAAATAAAGAGAGGTACCCCGGCGTAGTGGTTAACATTCATACCTCTCCCGCCAAAGTCAAGAGTTCGAATCTCACCCCCGAACAAGTTACGAAAATGCCCAAAAGCTGTGTTTGAGTGACTACGACGGGAGATGAACCAGTCAGAGGCTGAAAATGTCGATAATCAAGAAACAAAAATAAAATAAAGAGTTAACCGCATCCAGGACCCTTGTTCAGAACCTGTTTCACGGAAATGGCCATATCTCAGTAAATTCAAGACCGATTCCTGTAAATTCGCTTGGGAAAAGTTTTGTTTTCTGTGTATTGTTTACTGAAAACAATTTTTTACAACGGCAACTTGTACAAAACCTCATCAAAAATTTAACATGCGAGATAGCGTATCCGGAAACCCGGAACAACTTCGGTTTCCGGGGGTAATGACCAATTATGTTATCAAGATATAAAACTAAACTAATTTTCCATTTGAATGATTTTTGGTGAAATTAAATCGGATATTTCATGAAGTTAGATTACTACAAAGTTGATCAAAAATTTGGTAGTCCGATCATTTTGTCTATCACCTGTTTGTCCTGATAGTACATCCAGGTTTTTACAAAGCACGCTGATTTCAGCGCCTACAGTCATCGTGAGCACTGATACATGGCATGACAACATACGCTGAAACGCATGTACCTTTTCCATACCAAATTTAAAGGTGTAACCGGCAATCAAAGCTTCAACGCAACCTAAAATCCGGGGACCTGCTTCTAGAAAGTCCATAGCCAACAAACTTCTACACATAACCGTTCGTCCAATTTCCGCAACGGTAGTCCCCTTCTTCCGTCCGCTCAAACCGGGCGAGGTCGGCAAACGAGCTTTGCTGCTATTCAGCAGCATGCCGGATAAGACCGCCATCAATCGACTTCTAATTACCCCCGGCGCACCACCGTCACTGGCAGTAATAAACAAACCGACAAACCCAATGGCAGACGTTCGCGCTGCACAAATGCAAGAATGACACCAATGTTAATCGTCCTGCCTGCAATCGTAACGATGGCAATTTTTCGAGACTTTAAACAGAAAATTTATGAAGCGCATCATGATGATGATTATTGTTGTGTGATTTATTGGCTCTCTCGATGTCTCGAAAGGGAAAAAAGTTCAAATCTGCAAAGCGAGCAAAAGCCAACAACAAAATGCAGCGTTTGGCGCTGATGCTGCGGTCTCAGCGGCCTACAGCACGACCTAAGCTGCCAGCCCGTCCATAAGATTCAGTTCGCGCTTGATGGTGGTTCGGGAAAGGTTCTTGCCTTCTGATCTGGGTCGTTGCACCAAGCCCGGTCGTCATTCCGGAATTTTGTTCCATTGCTCTAAATGGATGATAAGGAATTTTTCCAGTCGGTTCACATATAAGTGAACGAATTCCCAAGAACAAGTTATTATGCCACTCCATTTCGATGTCTACGATCGCTGACGATGGACGGTAGCTTGATGAAAAAAGGAAAACAACGACAGCTGTTTGACGAGAATTCAATAGATGGAATCGATTGTTTACCTGGTTCTGTCGTTCTGCCACCAGCCCTACTGCAGGTTCTCGAGGTTTATTGGGTTGTGCTATCGCAGCTGACGTGAGTCCTTGTCGTTCGCCTTCAATAGAGTCATAGCCGCCGTTTTCAAATTCTTACGGAGTTGAATCTAATTTAACGCACGCCGATTGTGGACTCATTCATGTGGAATGGAATAGCTGTACAAACGCACATAAAATTTACCATTTTTCGTTCGACCATAGCTACCTACTGGACGCACAGCAGAAGAAGTGCGTCACAGCGATTTATTTCGGTCCAATTTTCCGGCCTGCAACAATGCAAAAGGCCAGGCCAGAACGGATGTAACTCCTCCTCCAGCCGGCAACGAGCCAATGTACACATTTTTACAACAAATCTTCAGTGGAGCTTGAAGAAAATTAAGAAAATCAGGGAAATCTTGCTCCCCAAATTGTGTTGCTTCTAGATTGGAATGGTCACGCCGGAGCAAAACAGGTCGATGATCTCGGTGCGTCTGAGCGGGCAGTCGGTGGCGATTTGTGCTTTCATAGGGATCAACGCTTCAACTTAGATGAGTTTAGGAGGTATTTGTAATATAGTCTGATGTCTTCAGGGTTAGATAATCTGTTCCTTATTCCGCTAGCGGAGGAAATGTCGCATCTTGGCAGATTTTATCGCAGATTTATAGGTATCGAGGCAGCATGAGCTCAAAACTGTTGAAAATAAACATGCCAATTTTTTATCAGTAGCTGTTTCATGGTAATTAGCGATCCATTACTACTAAACCAGTCCGGATTCGAATATTCTATTATTTAATTAATAGACACACAATTCTTTGTCAACTTTTATTTTTTCCTGTATCTCACATCTCAACAAGACCTCGCACTATGGTACGAATGGACAAATTTCGCGACAAAAAACGATAACTCTAAAACCATTAACTTTAGACAGATGATGTCTCTGGGAAAGATGCAATTCAAAAAAAAAAAAAAAAAAAAAAAAAAAAAAAAAAAAAATTAGATCTAACTATCTTTTGGTTTGGTGTGGCATCAGGTGGATCCTTTTCTGTTAATGACAATTATTTCAACTTTTTTATTCTGATGCCTGATTAGAGGATTTCTTCAGAATTGTAGGTATTCTAATTTAATAAAACTTTGCTGAAGAAATCTAACTTCTATTTCATCTACGTATTGTTTTATAATAGTTTTTCTGACTTTCCTCAGCGTGGGACTTAAAAAACAGTTTTTTTTGCTGTAACTTTATTATTTCAATTTGAATTTGAAAATTTTACAGAGATAACTTTTAGAGAATAACATCACACACATTTTGAAAAAAAAGTTGTAGGGGTTTGTTTGGGGTTGTGTAAAAAATACGTTTTTGCAAGATATCTTATTCACTTATTTGCATAAATATTTTGCAAACACAGAGTCACGAACTGAAAGTACAAACTTCCATCTACAAGATCTATGCAATGCAATGTGCAACCTTTCCCCCTTTATGATGATGATGATAAGATACTACCATCTATTGCAGCAAGGTAACTTTCCATAGCAGTGGAATAATCTGAAAAACCGATTCTATTGTTGTTTGTGATCATGTGCTGTGCATGTGTTTAAAGTGTAATTTTTTTTATATCTAATTTATAGTCTAATTTTTCCTAATTGGCTACTATTTCCATCGAGAACAGGCATGCGCTTATTAGCAGCATATTTTTCTTCACCAGTATAATAATTAGATAATTAGATAATCTTTTTATTTCAGAAACCGTCAAACCACGATCTTACTTAAATTACTATCTTTGAAATGTAACTAGAATTATATCCAGAACACTTTTAAATACATTTTCTAAAGAATAATCTGTTGCTTTTTCAGAAAAACAAAACAGTGTAGGGTAAGGGATGGTCATTAAGCCTCAGCTCCTTCATTCGGCCTATGTACCAACACGTGTCGTTTATTCAGCGATAATCAACAAAATCATGTTGCTATTAGTGATGACTGATGTAATCCGAAGCAATTAAGACAATATCAGTCTACCTTATAGTTGTTCATACATCCGCGTAATTTTTCGGTTTCTTGAACTTTTGAGGCATCATGATTTTCACTGGTTGGTGCTAGACATGATGATCTACACGATTTCAAGTGATTCTAAATTAGGCTTAATTGAATCGATAAAGCAAAGTAACGCAGTCTGGGATGTAAGCAGAAAATAGTTACACGTTACAAACTTACTGTTCACATAGCTGAAATAAACAATGAAACTTACAAGAAAATCGAAAGACCTAACAATGTAGTTGGGGACATATTTTTTTGAAATCTTCCCAACTATGGCTTGTTGTATCAATAACGTAGTAAAAACGCTGTAGATGGTAAAATTTTAAGGGTAATGCATTAATTTGGCGGTTGTTTATATATTCAAGTGGCTCATCTAAACGCAAACCTACCGAAGGAACAAAATCATTGCATAGTGAATTATAATGTTTTCATTATTAAATGGCAGATGAATCATATTTAACATCACTACTAAGTGTTTCGAAGAGCAGTTTTATTTTTAGCTATGTTTTGTGAAATGTTGTATTAAGTAAATCCGAATACGGCTTAGCAGTGAGCCTATAATTCATAAAATTAGAAAAAAATCCGAAACAAAGACCGAATTTGGAATAAATCCATCGAATGGGACGAAGCTGCATCCAACAGAATAAACCCAATGTAGGTGCCTATAGACCGACATTAAATCCATATCCCTCGAATGTTTTCGTTGATTCATAAAACACCAGACAACCACTAAAATGGGAAATTAGTCGAACTATCTCAGCAAGTTTTAACGAAGACCTGCTGCAGTTTAAAACTATGAGTTTATAATAAAAATGTAATCGATCATTGTTGCCAATAGGCTGAGTTAAGGGACACACCGTATCTTTTATGTGCTATAATCATGATACTGAATACTCTAATCATTTAAGCCTTCCAGGACTAAGAGGATATTAATATATATACGCACAATATATCGTATGTTCCTCCGACGCGGTGAATCAATATAACGGTATATGAGGGACCATCAGGCAACTGATCAGCGAATTGATGGGAGAGCGGGAACGTTTAATTTGCGGTTGCTCATGGCTTGTACGTGAGGAAGTGTGATCCGCGATGGATACTTTATACCTAGCGTAACCGTTAATGTCCTAAGGTCGAAGATTTCAGTTATTTAACTTATCAACGATTGTTCCGGGGTATCATCATCAAAAGGAACCAGAGAATAATGAATCCTATGGTAGGGATTTTCATAATATAGTTTTTAATATTCAGAGGCAGGCAAATAATATAGCTATGGTTGTATGGATCAGACCAGCAGAGAATATGAAGTGAAACATTATAACATGAGCTATCTGTGAAATTGTTCACCCTATTAGGATTTCCAGGCATTTCTTTATTCCCGTATAGGCGTTACTAATATTTCTGAAACGATAAAAAAGAAATGACTACGATATTTTGAACGATAATACTTCCTTTCTTGTCTAAAAGAAATTTTACAATAAATATTTAAAAAGTTGAATACCTGCTGAACCTCATTTACAATTTGACTCATTACATACATGTTATAATCATCAGTGCACTAAAAGAAAAATGTTTATAACGCAAAGCTACAAGAGTCAAAATATTTGCGCCACACAATGATTGCTACCAGAGATTATAAAACATGTGGTGACCGACCACCATTCCACCTGGAAAGGAAAGGCAGGCGGATGTCTTCGCTCAAACCGCACGATTGAAGCGAAGTTTTGCCGTTGGTGGTAGAAACGCGCCCGTAAAGATAATAAGAAATATCAGAATCATCCTTAACAAGTCACCACAGCTGGCTATCCGCAATGACGAGGAGCTGAATAAGCTTCTCTCCGGTGTGACCATTTCACAGGATGGTGTCCTGCCAAACATCTGGAAGCCAGTTTCAGCGCGCGCCTTCAAAAGCATCGAGTAATATGTTTTCCATTGTCAATAACTAAACTGTCCTTTCAGCATTAACAAATCGACGATATGCGTTGATATCATCACAAACATAACTAATGATTCTTCTGTAAGGTCAGCACTCATTGTTTTATAGTCGTATCTTCTAGGGCAGCCAAACCTCCTGAGTTTAAAGAACGGACATCACCTAACGGTAATAACAGTAGTCTCGTATTCAGACATATTCAGTGAATACTGAACGTTAAATACAAGAAGATAATCTTAGAGGATTTGAATCAAACCTTCATGGTCAGAATCAAGGTTTAAATATATTAGGTATAAAGTTATATAAATATTCAAACATATTCCATCCACACATTCTTAAAGGTCAACTAACATTACTTAAGTAATATTATATGTTCTAGGTTATCCAACACTAGGCTTGGCGGGAGATCAGAGATCAGTAGACGAACAGTTCACCAATGCAAAGCTTTTCTGAGCTATGCAAAACTAAGACTCCTTTTATTCAGGCGTTGAAATATATTCGTTGAATGTCTTGGAAGAAAGAAATGAACATTATGTAAGAGACAATCTTCGGAGTGATCTAGGCTTACTCCAAAACTATCCTGGAGTTTCAAAACCGAATCTGTGACTGTGGCTTTTTTCTGAACCGCAAACGAAAGCAACCATATGTACTTCTGACCAAATTAAGAGTTGGCACCTCTGGAAGGTCAGTAGCTTTATAAAACCTTCGAAAGGTCACGTATGCACTCAAAACATCATCTCGATGAATTCTTCTGTAAAGTCACCAGTCATTATCCGATAATCTTGGAATGTTCAAGCTTCATAAGAACTAGCGTTCAGGTTCAGACAGCAAATTTACATTAGTAACTGCCGTAGCACTGACATATAAAGCTATGTTAATATTCAAACATATTCCACGTAGAAGATTCTTTAACATCCACATACATACACGTGGGAACACACACAGTCTAAGGTCTACAACTGTGAGAGTAGCTATACACAGTTAAAATGTATATTCAAACATATTCAATCAACCTTCCGTGAGTTTGTATAGTCCAAAAAGCAACAGTTACATTTGAAGATCTTAAGTTTTGTACTCCATGACAGTTTGTTTGGCATAGAATATCCCAACATTATCTCAGAGTGTCTGTTGGTCTTCCAGGTCATTCATTGAACAGATTTGAATAAATATAACATTTTATAGTGGACAACCTACTGTTACAATAGTATATCTTAAGTTCTGAACTCCAGGACAGTTTGTTTGAAGAAGACCATTTCTGGTAACCTTTGTAGAACAGAGAAAGCAGTTTTTTTTCTTTCTAAAAGACCAAAAGAGAAATATTCTGTTACTGACATCAGAACTAGTAATTGCAATAGAGAAGCACACATAGGTGGAGCCTGGGATATAGCTTTTACATTCTCTCACGCTGTTCACAAATTCTTTCTGACAGGATCAGTACTAGAGGCTGGCCATGTCCCTGTGGCTTAAAGGGGGGGAATTACTATTAGTTGCCAATCGTTGGTTAGATGCACTGTGTTTTCACCTCTGTGTCCACACCAGCATAAGAAAGCTCATGGCTTTTTTGCAAAGGAGGCAGATAGTTTTAGACTATGATTCACTGTTTTGGGTGATGATCTAAGGAAAGCCCAGTAGGCTACTTTCTTTAAATCTTAGTTGTATAGAAAGAGGTGACAATGCTAAGGAAGAGAACGAGTTTGGGAATGAACTCCTGCCTATCTGTCAGTAGCAGCAGAGCGGGTAGCCACTGAGTCACCAGACAATGTCTTTAGGAATCAGGATAAAGCTACTGTTGCTAAAAGATTTTAAGTTCTGAACTCCAGAGAGTTTGAATGACAGTAAAAACATGACAGTTAAAATACACATTCAAACATATTCTTCCTTCCGTGACTCTGTATAGTCCAAAAAGCTACAGCAACAACTGATTGCCTTTACATTAAAGTTTCGGTAGTTTTGTCGGTTAGAGGTATTGTGACACCCGGCATAACTTATTGTTGATTGTTTCTGCCGTTTTAAACAAATCGATGATTATTAGCAGTTTTTTTTTTTGTCTGATATTGAGTCGCCTCATAGCCGAGGTTTGTGGTATTGGTGAGTAGAGGAAAAAGAAGACTAGTGCAATGTAGAAATCTACATGCTGGCCAGAAGCAGCAAACGAAGACATGCGCGGGTGAAAAGTTTATTTTATTTAAAGAATAAACAAGATATAGGTTACATAGAGGCGGCCATGTGTGGATTCATTCAATGTTATAACATTTTATTTAAATAATTGAAATTTTACTTCCAAATCTGAAGTGTGTTGCAGTGCAGTTCTAATCAACATATCGGTAAATACTCACATGTATTGATAGAAGGCAGTAACTCGAAATGGGCATGACTTCCAGACATTCTGAAATGGTTGCTGAATCTGTAGAGCTACCACTTTCTTGCTCTCGGATAAAAGCTGTTTCCAGAGGTCACTTGAATGATTGTTGAAACAGATTTCTTCAATAATATCATTTCCGGACGAGGGGCGTTAGATTGGACACACACACAGTAACAACTGAAGACGAGACATTTTTGCAAATTTTAGACAGTTCAAAGTTACAGAATATCCCAACATTATCCTTCATAGTTTTGGATGGTCTTGTAGACATCTATTGAATATGATTGAATATATACCTGCAACTTGGTATTATGGATAAGGCTACTGTTACAAATGTAGATCATAAGTTCTGAACTCCAGAAACTCTTACAAAAATATTTCCTAATTTTTAATTTTTTTCTATATTTATGAGCTGCTTCAACCGGCGTCATTACTGTTGTCATAATTAGTTGTAGTAACCTGATGGTGACTTAGTGCAAATCATATTTATGTTTTCTCAACCGAATGGCAACAAGTGTGCTACTAGGGAAATCAATCAAAATACACCAAATTGCTTGGAAACATGTAGGTCTGAAATGGTTAAGTGACAGCTTTGTAAAAAACCAAAGTGAGAGTGATTTAATTAAATTCTCATGCACAATTTGCTTCTCATCCTGATAGAGATTGAGAGAATCTTTACGTTGGACAAACTTCACTCAACACATCGAAAAAGATTAGCTCAGATCTCTGGGAGGGATTTGATGTCAATTTTTAACTACATTCAGGCCAAATTTGAATAGAAATTCTTCCAGAATACTGAGAAAAATTGCAGAGCATTGTTTTGCGATATACTGAACAAGATGTCCTGACTACTTCTGTAAGAATATAGTACACGGAAAGATAAGTTGAGAATTGTAAACATAATATGCTTTGTATCATAAAAAAGATTGGATTTGTCTATTCCTATGAGCATGTGCATTATCGACCGCCCGAGGTTGCTAGTCCGTTATTACCAAATCAGCTCTAATTGCACACAGAGAACCAACAGATCATGCTTGGGACTTGCATACATCCTCAATGTGTAAAAACAAAATAAGTGCTAATACCGACGCCAGCGCCACCTGAATGCGGGTCGAATAAGCAAGTAGGAAGGAAATGTGTTGACGGGATACTTCTCTCGATTTGTTGGAAGCCGAAAATACCTCTTTGGCACCTTCCAGTACGAATTCACTGGGATAAGAAATAAAACGGTTGGGTTGGCAGCAGGCTTCGTTTTGGCAAAACGATACGCTGAATTGTTGTTTATCTTTGTTTTCTAATTATTCTCCATTAGGTTGGTGTTAAGTTTATGCACAGATATATATTTAAATAATAGTACCAGTTTAAACCAACAATGAAGATGCCATTTGAGCTACTCACATAGATGGGAAAACAAGAATTTTCAACTGCATAGGAATTGATTGAAATCACTCAAAAAGTGTGGTGATGGTGTTTTATTGTGAATAAAATTGATATCCGGTTTATACTAACAGTATGGATGCTGTTGGGACCACTCATAAAGTGTGACAATGATTTTTTAATTGAAAAAAGGGGGTAAAGGGTAATGCTCATAGTCTAACTTATAGATGTTGACCAGTACCGATACGAAGATTGAGAATTTAATCAAACCAAGTATGTTGGATAATATTACACTACAATTTTTAACCTGTGGAATATTCTGCGAATATTCTAAATAAGTGGAAATCATCATAAAAATATATTTACGGTTTCCATTGAAAATTTCCAATCGCATCTCGGTTGCAACCTTCTGCATACTTGAACAAACGGTGTGATTTAGGATATTGTTTTTCACTCCGGATTTACTCGAAACCAAGATAAGTTGTGTACCAGCATGGTTACTTCCTCCTGAGTCCACTGCTTCTTCACAATCCATAGTCCCCAGCAAATCCCCATAGCAAAGCCGCACTCCCAGTCAGCGGGTGATCCGGAATACGAAGCAAAACATTTTCCGTTTATTTTCGTTACCTAAGTATCGTTGTTCTGCCGCAACTGCGGTCTTTCAGCCAGCTTCGTTGGGCCTCAAGGGATTAAGCTCTTGCGATTCATTGAACGTCATTCTCAAGAGCCCAAGTCATCTTGCTTCTGTGCATGCACTGAGTAATTATATTTCGCTAAAAGCAATTTTCACAACCATTAGTTGTGGTACAACTCTATTCTACGCGCATTCCGGGAAACGAAACCGAAAGCAACTACAAACGTGACTCGTTTACGACAACGGCTTCCATCTGTCAATCCACTGACTGGAAGTAGTATCGCACTAATCGGATTATATCTCGTCCAACACAAGTGGCCCCAGGAAAAGCTCTCTGGAAAGTTAACGCCCAGCCTTCCAGCCGCGCCATCGATTGAATTTGGCTCCATCGGCTGTCGCTGGCATCGTCGATGATCGAAAGCAAAAGTTTTGCACCATTGTGGAACACACGGTATAATAGCAGTTTGAAAATCCACGCGATTCAACACTCGCATGCGAATCTTTCTGTGTGAAGAAGAAAAAGTTCTGACCAAGAGCGTTTCACAATACAAGTGATGGATGTCAAGCTAATAGATTTCCTTTTCTTAGACATGGAAAACGAATAACGAATTTCGAAGGCAAACGCCGCCAAGTCTAGACGCAGAAGCCGATGGAACCGACGAGCTCGGCTGATGGAAATGTTTTTTGGCATATCAATAACCGCAATCGGCGCAATAAATTTTCATTGGATTGGAGGAAAAACGCTCGAAGCAAGCGAAAAAGTCGCACGGAAGTTCTTCACAACCTGACCTTCTTCGTTGTTCCACGCACACGTGTCTAGATGAATCGCACGCGCGCAACATCCATCACGATGGAATGAAAGATACTTTTCCCCGTCATAATCACCACATTGCCGCAAGTTCCCCATCGCATCAGACAGGGCAAACGTGCAGAAATGCATTGACTCGTTGAAAACCTCAATTCGGCCAAGAGGAGGCCTAACGCTCACAAATTAAAACGCCCATCCTCGTCGTGAAGTCTGCTGGTACCTATGTAACAACTACCTGCTCGAAAAAGGCCGCTGGTAACCGTCAGCGTCGTTAGACACCCCAATTACTCACGTCAACGGACACACTACCTGTTCTTCGGATAAACCAGAGACCTCCGTCCTGCTCCTTCCTCTGAATCAGGATCTTAGTCTCTCCGTCTCTCCCGTGCGTCAATCTTGCCTTACGCCAGCACGGCGAATCTCTTCGTGGGTGGAAGCAAACTGCCGAAAACATTTTGCAAAACCAATAAACTTTTCGCGCCTGGTTATTTGCTGCTTCGAGTTCATGTAGAAAAGGCGCTCGAGACTTGAGGGTTTCCCGGACGGATGGACGGACGAATTGACCACACCATCATACCGGCAGGGCAAACGAGATGAATCTCACTTTCTTTGTTTTCGTGCGCGCGATCCGTGAAGAATGGACCCTTTCTTCAGCAGCAGCAACTCTTTGGGACCTTCTGCGACGCCGAGAGGGTTCGATTGTTCGGAATTTATGCGTACCGGCTGGCATTTGTTTTTTTCGTCGGTCGCATTGGAGACAAGCAACGTCTACAATTTACGGTAATGTGAAACTTTGTTGAACTGCAACCCGGGTAGGATTGCAGGTGCAGCATAGTGCACGTCGCCAGCCAGTTGCTGCGGCCTCACAGCTGAGAGGATGGAACAGCAAAATGAATGATCTGCATTTAATCAACCATTGTTTGAGCTTTGCTGCAGCGTGTTGTTTGATGGTTGATGGATGCGAGGGTGGAAGGAGGAGAACCATGAATTGCAGATGTGGCCATAAATCAAAAATGCAAATTTTGTAGAAAGTTTTCCGCACCTCGGATCGATTCTAGGTTGCTTCCTCGGATACGGCAGTTGGAAACTTCAGCTTTGAAAGTATTTGGTAGAGTTGAACTACTAATCGAGTAGTCGCGCGGCCTGTTCACCTGATTTGAGTGGGCATTTTTACTAGCAGTGATTAAATAAGGGTTGGAAGAGTGCTCTTGGTTTGATGCTAAATAGGAAATTCGAAATCACTGTGAAGTTACTGAACTGAAGAGAAGAATTGGTTATTTCCAGTTGATTCCATTGGGTTTTGAGTTTGAGATGGTTCTAATCGAGCTTTTGACATCCAGTTTACTACAAAACAAACAAAACAATACGCGCATCTATCAAGAATAGAGAGTGATTCGATAATAATTGCGACACGTTCAACTTGCTTTATACTTTTTCTCATGCTATACCGCAATTAAAAAAAAAATTGCCCAGTTTCTCTTGTAAGTTTATTATTTACATCCGCTCAGTTTGTTCCAGTTGTCGGTGAGATGACTCGGTCTGATATGGGAAGAAAATCAGCAAACCGTTCGCGAATGAATTTTGTTCACCTACATGCAAAATTTTGGATAGACGCGGCGCGCTTTGAGTAAACATTAGGCTGCCAATATGAATGTATGGGAAAATTGTGTACACTGAATTAAAAAAATAAACGACACGCCATACAAGCATGATATCTGCAAATTATTACCCCACTGCAATTTGTGCTGAACCGAGCATGGTTTTAGTGCTGCCTTTATTCAAAAGTTTTGACAAATTTTCCCATAGAAATTTTTTCCAAGAAGAGAATCTCGTTATTCGATGCCAAATGACTTGAAAATGCATAAAACTTGAAAAAATTACTTAGAAAATTTTAGGAATTTGAGATCAGATCAGATTTGGGCTGGGGGATCAGATTCGGACATTTTTAACGCAGCACTACGTTTCTCTTTGCTACACCGGGTGTCATTTCAAAATTTTGGAAAATGAGAACGTTACGCAAAAGTGAAAGGTGTTTGAACGCTAAGAACTCTTGTTCAATTGAACACAATTTCTTCTTTCACACACTATTTGATCAGAAAAACTTGCAAAACAATTTTGCGTTGAAATTACAACTAAATGCTAGAAGTACCAAGTAGTTCAATTTTTACTTGAAGTCCTACTTTCAATCCATGCAAATCTCTGTATGAACAGGTTGAAAATATGTTTTTCCTTATCCGGGTCCTCAAAAACGGGTAAACCATGGTTCCAAATTGTTTTCTTTCTTTTAATTTCACTTGGTTTCATTCCATGATGAATATAGAACTAGCCTCACCCCTCAGCTGCAAAATTATTTTGCTTTGTTGCCGCTATCTGATTTTATAACTGAGGCTCGTCCCCTCTTAATAATTTTGCTACGTACTGTACTTTCGTGCCTCTCTTCATTCAGGGCTATGCTCTCAACGCTAGTATATAGCACACGAGATGAACCGAAATGATTTCACGAACTCTCAGCTGGTGGTTCAGGCAGGGCTTTGTCTACCCGCCACGGTCCACTCGTTTATGATATAGGAGACTAAGTCATGCAAGACCGGCTAATCGGGTAGTAACCAGTTTCCATGCTACCCAATACAATGATAAAATTTCGGGCCACTGAAATCTGGTCACGTCTTCCTTCGGAAGGGAAGTAAAGCCGTTGGTCCCGGCTCATATTCTTGAGTCGATAAGTAGGGTCCAGGTGGTGGAGTCATCTTCCTGGCGTCGCTGATTGTCATCATGTTAGGAAATAGGCCGACGGAAAAAAAAACTGGCCATTCGTGGTTTATGATATCATTCCGATTCGCCTCACGTGCTATATATTAGCGTTGAACAGCATGGACCAGCATAGAACTAACATTTCAAACAACCATGTGTGTAATGATACGTATAAATTAGATGATACCTTTATAACTATAAACCAACGCAATCCTACGGGAACCTTGCGGTTATATCCCTGATATAACCCATCAGTAATATTTTTCTTCGGGTTTTCAAAAACCGACAAGCGCTTACGATGATATTTCATTAGGTTGCACTCAAAACAATTTTCTGAATAATTTTAAATTTTTATTTATAAATTTTTGACTGAGAGAAGCAATTCTTATGAAATAACAACCCCAATAAAATATCGCACACCAATTATAAGACGCTGTTAAGGGTAATTTATCAAGAATTAAAACACTATAATAAACATTCCTCGGCAATTTCATCCATTATTAATCTGAACTAGAAAGTTTTTGAAAGTTTCAGAAAATTCAGTATCCAGTAGAGGCATCATTATACCATATCCGTTTGAACCCACATTTGACATAGAGGCACATTTTGGGATAATTTTTGTTGCAGTTGTTTTCTTCTTCTTAAAATTTGATGAAAACACTTTCATCATCTTAAACTTTTCAAAGTTCCAAAAATGTTCTAATCGATATTATTTTAAAAAAACCGACTTAACATCAAATCTTTAGGTTTTATGCATTTATAAGTCATTAGGAATCGAAAAACATAATTTGATTTTTGAATTCGAAAATTTCCATGGATCGAAATCTCAAAAGTTTGATCAAATTGAGCACCTCTTAATCTTTTCAAATTGGAGGGAATAGGGTCATAATTCGAATTCGAGACATTGATTTCATTGGTATCTTAATATACTGCATTGGACCGTTTGAAGGATCTTCAAAAGGTTCCAGGAACGGATGAGAGATGACCACAAGCCAGAAGCCTAACAAAAACCGGGAAGAACGCACAGAAAAGAAAACGAGGGAGCCTTGGCTTGCTTGTTTCGGCGCGGAATCCGACGAACCCCAAGAGGACCCGAGACTTGGCCATACGCCTGATGTTTCGCAAAGTGCCGTTCGAGTAACGATCCGGATTGAAAACATATAAGGGTGGAACTTAACAAAACGCGTGCTCGGAAACTCTACACGAAGCTGAAAACCGGTGCTGCGTCATTAATTATGAGACCTACGTCAAAGCGGAATTCAAGCAGTTGCCGGGACAGAAATATCTCACGGGTAAGGACATGTTTGTTGTGGATGACCGTTTCAAACGGAAGAAGTTGTCGAAATTCATTTGGAAATACCAAAAAGGGTCGAATCATCCATGAGCAAAGACACCATAAACGGTGAGATTTACAGAACTGGTAACTGACAAAACCGACTACAAACCGATATTGAAGCACCAGCATGATAAAATCCCTTTTTTGGAGTTGATTTTCTTTCATGCCACTACTCACAAAGCCTGCAGAGTGAAGATGCGAGGGACGATAAGGAAATGAAGGAGAAGTGAAAAAAAACTGAGAAAAACCTATTGGAGACCATTTTACAGGCTCGCATGGAGGCGCTAATCAGAAATATCAGTATTTTACTCAAACTCATGCTCAAATTTAACCGACATATGGAGCTGAAATAAATGCATACTGAGCTCCTGAACTACTGTTAAAACTCGATACAATTTCAATAACTATAGCCGATTTACCAATCAACCTAAAGTGTAGCAATAATTATTGAGTCACCCTTTAAGCAAAACCCACTGAAGAATTATTGTTGGCGAACCCACCGTGCAAGCGTTACGGGTAGAACAGTGAGTCCCGGTTACGCACTATACGTTTGCGCAATCAAGCATAACGGCAGCTGTCATGTTGTCCAATCCGTCAGAGCAGCGGCGGGAGAAGACCGAAAACAACAACAGTAGTGAAAGAAAGGAAAAGAAATTATGAACTATTGAAGAAAGAAGTGAAGATTAATCGTAATTTTGCCACGAGGAAAGTTAATTGAGGAGTTTAAAGGAAGGAAAGAAGTTGTTAAGGAAGATAGTATTGCGGAGGTATACCCAACGTGTGTAATCCATTATTTATAAGCAAATTCGTGAAGCACACGAGAATACCAAAATGTAAGTTTCTTAAATTTATTATCATTAAGATCGAGCTAACGCTCATTTTCGTCATACAGATATGCCATAGTAGACGATCACATTTATTAGCAGTATGCAGCACAGGATAAATTGCATTGGAATCCAAATATCTCTGGTATATGCCCATGGATATCTAAAGCGACTGACTTTATGAGTTGCGCAAACAAACGATGTTAGCCTTCATTCAAAATTTGTTTGTGGACAACCCAAAGACCAACTTTCTACGTTCCTTTATTTAATGTCAGTTTCTGTTTCTCAAACAAGTGCCAATTACCGACAGACAGTGATGGGTTATCAGGCCTCATATACTACTAGAACGCATGGGTCATTAGGTCAAATCGGTTACTAGGCCACCTAAATGTATAAGAGCCCGACAGAAAGGAAACAACTAAATTATTTCAAGTCATGTTAAAATAACAGAAATAGTAATAGAAAGTCCTCAAGAGGTAACAACATTAAAGCAAACTATGATATCTATATAACATAAACAAAACTAACTTTGAAACAGTTTTGTTACAATGTGGAAAAATCGTATAAGCTAGTGTTAGAATTGATTTATTTTTTTACGCAGATTGTGCTTCGCAGAGCATTATATCTTAATTTGTTACAAGTTTGTTATGCGATTGTCCAGATGAAAATATATTTTATAAATTTATATCATAATCAGTTAGTCGTTAAAAAGTTCGTTATAATTTTGTTATTTTTATGTTATACCATTCTGGTCGGGAATTCCTTTATTTGTATTTATTTTTTGTTTACAATTGTACTCTGCACAAATTGCAAAGAAGGCAAAAACTTCAACGTAAAAGACTCAACGAGGCATTCCGACCAAAAGTAAACAACAAAATGATTTTATGTTCGACTCATCCAGCCCCAGCTGTTTTTATAACAGATACAGCCGTATAGAAGTTAGACAGGTGGATGTGAGTTAAAATAACAGAAATTTCTCAAGGAGGTAACCAAAAATTCTCAAGACGTAAACAAAAATAATAGCAAACTTTTTGTATAGATACA